>VUQG01016447.1:66134-97519 GCA_015106755.1 Etia nguti | reverse complement strand
TTCCCCCTTAAAAAAAAAAAAAAAAAAAACCTAAAAAAAAAAAAACCCCAACCCTTTTTGAAGATTAAAGTACTGTATAAATTCATTTTTGCTTTTAAAGGGTAACTAGTGGAAAGTATTTCCATTACTGCTGCTACCATTAGTCAGATATCTGCATGATTCTAACTTGCTTTGTCTTTCTCCTCCCACTAAGTCAGAGGGAAAGTGGTACATGAGGACATGAGAGTGAAGAAGAGCAGAGTAAAAGTGAGCATACAGGAGGCTAAAAGCATGTTTCTCTTTTTTTCCCTCCCACTCCTTGTCTTCCTACTTTAGGGCTTGGGGAGATAATGAGGGCCTTGGCTTTGTAAACATTATTTCTGGCATATTGCAGCGGCAATCAGCTATTATATATGGCCTGAATTTTAATAATCTGGGAGCTAACACACTTCAGAAAGAAGGAAAACAACACTGTGAAGCTCAAGGACAGACAAACATTGCTTTCCTACCCTCAGTGAGGAGGCCACTCGACAGGAACATCAAACGCTGGCTCTCTTGTGCCTGGTTCACGTTAATTGTACAGCTATTGTTCCCACATAGATTCCTGGAAAACCAAAGAAAGAGAAAATGGGAAGAGCGAGATAGATTGAGGTTGAAACTGAATGAATATGCCCTAAAACAATATCAGACTAACAAAGACTGTGGGCTATACCCCCTAGGTAACACCAGCCGCAATGACAAAAAGGAGGATGTATGAGAACAGGTGTATCCTGCACATATACAGCTCATACAATTGATTGCCACATGTGAGAAGAGGATATCTAGCTATTTCAATTTACTGCTGTCTGTTCCTTTAAAGTGGTAAAAATTTTGTATTGTGACATAACTTAGTATTTTTTATCCAAAAAACTATTTTGTTAACATGAGGCAATGGTTAGTGAACAATTGCGGTGTTAGTTAAAGAAACAAATACTAGCATTCACAGCTACAACATTTAGCTAACCTTTACATTTACCTTAGTTTTCTCCATTGCTCCCATCCGAGTGGCAGTTTCCAGCTGCATTCTGCATTCTCTTTAATGGCCACCAGGAGGCGATACCTATGACCACTTGTGTTCCTATAGAAGTCTCTGGGAAAACAACCCTCTGCCCCCAGACCTCTGTGAAAACTTTGGTGATGAGTTTATGGGCTCAGTCACTCATTTTGTGTCATATTTAAAAAAAAAAAAATCAATTTTGTAAATCTTACTGTTAACTTATCACTTCTGCAGCTGCTCTGTCATGTTATTGTCTCCCCAAAAGCACTTGTGTTGTGTTTTGTGAGATTTATTTTTGTGTTATTTTTTGGTGGTGTTTTCTTAAGATGCAGTATATATGACCTCACCGTACAGACCTACCATTCCTCATCATGTCAGAACATGGGTGACATCACGGTAGCTTCGTCCATCTTTTACACTGTAAATGTAATGTCACTTTTATAGAGTTTTTCTACTCTGAGTACTCGAAGCTTCATTCATAAAAGCTGTTTTTTTTTGTTGTTGTTTTTTTTACACCTAAGCACCTTATTCACGCACACACGACTGCATCCAGATCAGCTTGGGGTTTAGTATCTTGCCCAAGAATACTCTGACATGCAGACTGCAGTAGCCAGGGATCAAACCACTAACTTTCTGATTTAAGGATGTTCCTCTCTTCATCCTGAGCAAGGCCACCTGAGATTACAGCAGCTGGTATTCCCAGGTGGCCTCCCATCCCAGTACTAACCAGACCCAAGCCTGCTTAGCGTCCAAGATCAGACGAGATCTGGCATGCTCAGGGTGTTAAGGCTGTGCTGGCACGTACGAGTAGAAGGACACACACGCACACACAGTCACACAGTAAAATTGGAAAGCAGTGAACAGCAGCAATACAGTAGATAGTCTTATCAGATCACCAACATTCAGTCTGTGTTCATAGTTTTGGTTGGATTTTGTCTGGCTCTTGTGTACACACCCTTTTCTGGTTGTAAATGAAACACAAAGTGTGACACACAGAAGAAGCCGATATGGACATGGGATACATAATGCAGTGTTGTTCTGCTGGAGAATTACTTCAAGTGCTAAAGCAACTACCTAAGCAATAAAAATGCTGCTGCTTGTCTGCCCGTCTGCCATGCAGGCTGTGAGTGCACAACCCAACAGGCAGCAGTACCAAGGTGACTGCAAGTTCAAAGGGCAAGGTTCAGAGAAGTAATCGACCCTGTCCTGCTTCACACACTCCCTAGCTGTCCATATTTACGAGGTGTAATTTTTATGTGAGCGCCAGGCAACAACAGGTTTAAGAGGGCCAGTATAACCTTCCTGGGGCCCGGGGTGACCTGCACCCCAGCTACAATAGTTTCCACAATTAGGAACAGGGCTTCACTGAGTCACTTAAGTGTCATGCTTCTATGGAAGCTCACACCCACACACCCACACTTATTAGCTAGCTTGAAACTGTCACATATCTCTCTTCTAACGGCTCCAACTTGGGAAAAAACCCCAAGTAGTAGCACATGGCTTCAATTCAAAAGGTAAGAGCATGCAGTTATTCTGCACTACTTGTTTTCCTTTACTTCTTCTTCCCACCAATTTCTGTCTTTGTTTCCCTTCCTGCCCCTTTCGCTACTTCTATCTCTCGGGCGTGGTGAGCTGTGACAGTTGCTGCAATGCCCTGCGACACAGTGAATATGCAGCAGGGGCTCACTGGGTCTGGCCACGCAGACTTGTCACCACCATTCATCATCAAATCCCAAACTACCAATTAACTCCTGAGCCTACCCCCCCACCTGCCTGAAGGCACAATGACCTGCCCCCCCTACTCGGTCTGCTCCGTTCCACACAGCCCTAACCCCCACTGTGTCTCAACCCTGCTCTATAATCTCTAAACATGCCCCATGACTCCATGACATACAGATGCTCAGAGATATTCTTCCCCGTCTGTGTGTTTCTGTCTGTTTGTCAGACCCCTGAACTTTACAGAAAGGATAAAGTCAATTTGTCTGCTCATTCCAGGCAGAGCCCAGCGGAGCTATAACAACCCATCATTTCACGGGTAACACAAAAAGACGTGCACCTAAGCTTGAGACGAAGGCAGTGTCCGGCTCTACTGCATGAATTTGTCAAGGAAATTCACATCCAGGTGGATTTACCTATAGTTAAATAAACAAATGTAAGGTCTTTGAATCACCTTGCGTGCATAATTGATTTGTCAAAGTCTACCTTGTGGGTGGTGTCAAGGTGTAGAAAGAAAATGTCTGTACTACACATGACGTTTCTTAGAAATGGTCATCTATCAGTCCTCACATGCCTGCATGCAAAGCACTTTTCTCTGAAGTAAGGAAAACTCAGTCACAAGCAGCCAGAACCTGTGAAACACAGATTGCAGTAGCGGTGTAGATGCCTATGAAAAATATGTTATTGTTCACCTAAACACTGGTGATGAGTGGTTTGTCTACATTAAAGTAGGGCTATAATATATTCTAAGACCTCCATTATATATACCATTTGTTGATGATAAAACTGGAAGCAGGTCCCACTGTCTAAATTAGCAAACCTTTATTTTTTCACTTCACTCTAAATCATTTTGTACTTATGTAGTGTAAGGGTTTACCTGTCTCAGTTGACCACATCAAAGACCAAATAACCTTGCCAAGTTCAAACAAATGGAGTGCTGGCTAGCCACACCTGTGTTTGTAACGGACAGACTTGCTTAGTAACAGAGAGACCTGCCTAGTAATGGGCACTGCCCTTTATGGAGAGCCTACATAGAGAAATATGTATTCAGCAGCTTCTGAATAGAGGAGACTGCTTTAAATGTCCACTAGCCGAGAGTTAGCTATGACTCGCTACACAGATACTGTGAAATCATCAGCCTTGACTGCAGAGACAAGACTATTTGACATAAAGTATCACAAGCAAACCGCTGATTCTGTAAGTCTGCAGGGCTCAGTCCCTTTCTTGTTCCTCTGGGGACATTTTGCATTTAGATGGACACGTCACATGGCGACAGATGACAAACTCCCGGCAGCTTGCACAGCTTTCATCCCCAGTAACACGGGAGGTCATCCCTGTAGCAATCAGCAATCAGTTTTACCCATGTGTGGCCTTTATCATAGGATGTCTAGGTCTGGAGAAATGTCTCCTTGTTGCTTCCTTATTATATTCATTTTTGTTTAGCACAAACACAGATAGCCTGACTGTTTTGCTGTGACTTGCTTATGGTTTATCTTTTAAATATAGTCAGCTGTGTGTGGAAAACCTTGGCTGCATAAAAAAACAACCAATTTTTATGTATTTTTATAGACAGAAAAGTGGGGAGAGATAGAGAGAAGCCATGCAGAAAAAAGGCCACTGCACTCCGGCCATGTAGCTTATCATTGCCTGCTTGTCCACTGAGCTAAAATGAGCTCAACTTTTTCATTAGACAGAAATTCCAGGAAATTTTAAATATTTGCAAACTGCAGCTTATAATGTGACAGTTTTAGTCAATTCTTCAATTGTGATTTAGTACAAAACTTTTCATTATTTGAGGCAAAACTATGGAGTTGAAATTTACTTGTTATGTGAATAATAGGGAATTTATACGTATGGCATTAAGTCTATGTCACACGGTAGATACACTGAAATTGCCGACTCCTGTGAGACCTTGGAAGTGTAACCAGATGTCATGATTGTATTCCTCCTATGCATTACTTTGTCATTGCAGTTTTTGAAGGAATCAGTGACAGAATAATAATCATAGCACCAATATAAGGACTCATGTCTGTCAGCAAATTCCTGGAGGGAGATTGCTGAAACTATCGCAATGGAATAAAAAATTTTAAAAAGTGAAAAATAATAGTGGGGACCTACGAGGGAAAAAAGTCCCAGAATTTAGTTCCTATTGTGCCTGGAACCACATAAAACACTAGGCCAGGATTTCAAGGTAACACCAAACATAAAGATGAAGGTTACATAGGCAAACTTATGTAGCTTACGTCATAACCCAGAAAAAATTAGTCTAAATCAGCTATTATGCGAGATGTGACTGACTTAATAATAATAATAGATAGAGTCCATAGCGGTGTGCTAATGAAAGTATCTGAACTGGAACACACTGGACAACAAAGATGATGACTTGTTAACAAAATGTCTTCATTAACCTTGGTTTGTTAAAACTTGTGCCATCATCTGATTGACTGCTGTGGCATGTCCTGCTACTATTCCCAACAATGTAAATTACAGTCATATAAATATGACTGTAATTAATCTTGCATTCAGTTTCTTCACTCTGGCATGTTGCCCTATTCATTTATGTTTTTTCCCCATCAATATGTCTTTGTGAATCACAGGCAACAACTGCTAGGTTACTGGTTCACAATGAAATTAGATTTATTTAGCCTTGCGATATAAGGGTCTTTCCATTTTGCTACACTGTGCAGCTTCCTGTGACACGACACACAGTAAATCACCAATCGAAAGTGCTGTCTCATTGGAGGTTATATGTAAGGCTGAACTCTTTCGACTAAAACATAAAGTGCACTTGGCATAAACCTCACACGCACACGGTGAATGGGTACCGTCAACAAAGGATTATGAAAATAAAGCATTTTTCTGCATTTTACTTGGCAAAGCGGTACTTTGTAAAAACCAATTTCAGGGTAAGCTTTGCGCCTCAGCTCTGACAACTCCAAGTCTGTGGGGGTTAAGACCGAGGTGACAATGCATTTTATCAAATTCAGACACCTCTGCTGACAGCACAACAATAGCATCCAAACCTTCCTCCTATTCATGGATCTGTGGTATCAGCATGAACTTTCACTTTATGATCTCTTCTAATCTCCTCCTAGCTCTGCAATTCACCTGTCAGCTTTCCTGCAATCACCAAGAGGGTTAAAGGGCATCTGCTCGTGCTTTTCACTCACAGTAATGTCCAAAACTGCCCGGGTCTTTTTGGTCCAGATCGGGAGAGTGAGAAAAAACAACATACATCGGCTAAAAAGGGAAACAGGAAGTTAGATACAATAGAGAAGACCTTTGATCCATGATGAGGGGGAAGACTTCCCCTCTGGGTGCAAACTATTAATGTGAAAGTGACTCTGCCCATTGCACATTTGTTACAGAAAATAATGGGCCTAAAATTAACACACAATGGGCAGGCAGACGGAGCGACACTTGCACCCAGCCATGCGCAGGAAGGGAGCGGGAGGTAATTGTATAAAAAATGAGTGATTTGTTAGGACTGGGGCTGTATGGAGCGCCGGCCGGTCGACAGCTAAGGGCAAAGGAGGAGAGATAAGATAGAAAATGAGATAACAGACTTTGATGATCAAGCTTTGTTACCACTAGGAGGGTATCTATTATGCTATTAGTTTTTGTGAGTCCCTAAAAGCACTCAGCTGCTCTGCTTACATGTTTCTGTTCAGGTGAAGGTTCACCATTCAAATCACTCAAAGATGTGTTTTGTATTTGTGCATCTTTGCCATAATATTTCTCATGCTTTTACTCATCCAAAGGATTCTTTTACTATTTTCTGAGATGAGCAAAACTAATTGATTGTTATAGTGAAATAAAAGAGCTGGGCTTACATGGAAAATCACAAAATATGTATTCAGTTTTAGATTGCTGAAAAAGCCCCCCCCCCCGCCCTTTTTAAAAAAAAACTTTCATAACAGTTTTGAACACCCTTGGCATTCTTTAATTAGACTCAATGAGGCTAAGTAGTTCTCTAGCAATTTCCAGCAGGAATATTCACATGTGCTGAGCATTTGTTTGTTTCTTTGGCTCATCCTAAACCGTCTCAGCCATGAATTAGTGAAAGTCCAATCATCTGATTACACACTTGTAACATCTGTTCACCTTGCGCTGCTGAGGGCATTTCAGCACATGGTATGCACTCCAACTATTCACCCAACTTAAAAATGGTTTCTTTCATTTACCAGGTTTCCTGTAAACTGTAGTTGAGTGTGTCTGTTATTTCAAATATAGACAGCAATGAGCTTCTCAGAGGCTGTTAACTGCTGACTTCTGAGGCCAAGGACCATTTTCTCTGCAGAAGAGCCAATTGTATATATGGTGGGAGTACACATAAGACCAGAGGTTGGAAGTACTTTTTCAGGTATCAGTATTTTACTTGAGTATTTATTTTCCTGAAACATTTTACTTTTTACTCTGTACATTTTAAAACAAATATCTGTACTTTCTACTCGTTACATTTTAAAAGTGGACTCGTTGCTTTTGGTTCAATGGTATCTTCTGTAGCATTTAGATTTGTGCTGTATGTTTGATTATTAATATATTTTATGTATTTCTGTTTTATATTACTGTGAAGCACTTTGTGGTTTTTATCCTGTGAAAAGCACTATATAAATAAATTGATTTGATTTGATTTTACTCGGGATTTGAAGTGGACTGGAAGGACTGCAGAGTCCATATGTTGGGTTTGCGGTACTTCAGAACAGCTAGTGGTACCGGACAGGAGGAAGCATGAAGGGAGTGGCTTTTTTTTTTTTTTTAAGCGGCAGGTAATTTCAATTCACAGTAAAACATTGTGTTAGACTGGTGCACAGTGGCTGTGGTGCTCATGGTCAGTGTTAGGTCACATCAAGTGTAGCAGAGATGAATTTGCATTTAAGATGATGATGATTAGATTAATTCACTAAATTCCAACTTTATACCAACTGTCTAGTGTAAAGACAGTATATACAGTATAGTGTCATTGTAGGGGATGGACATCAGCCATGACAGCTTGTGAAATTGTGTACATCTTGTTGAGTCAGGTAAATCCACAAAAAACTGTTCTCAGTTTTTTTGCTTAGGTGAGGAGGCAAAGTCACCCTCTACAGTGTAGGCAACAGAAAATAGTTTATTTTTTAAAGTTCCCTTCACTGCATGTGTCCTACATAGAGTTTACATTTGAATAATTTTTGCATTCTCATGTACTAATATTATTTTATTATTATATTAATATAGCAAAAGGCTACCTTTGTACAAAAATGGTTAGTAGAATTTTCCTTTAAGGAGCTACTTTTTACTTACCCACTTTTTCACTTTTACTTGAGGAAATAAGTTTCTTCAGTGCTTGTACTTTTCTGTACTTTTGCTACCTTTGAGACACTTTCATAGTCAGCTTTCTTTCCCATTCTGATGTTTCAGATTTCAGCATTTCATCTTGACCGTGTCTACATGCCTAAATGCACTAAATTGCTGCCATGTGATTAGCTTATAGAGTATTTGAGCTGGTCTACCTAAAGTGGACATTACATTTATATGAAGTATACACATGCTTTGTTTAATACATAATTCCTACTTAATGTTTAATGATTTCAATGTATTCAGCATTCAGTACAGTGTAGAAATGAATAAAAAAAACTTTCACTGCATGGATTTGTCAAAACTTGTAAGTGACAGAAACTGGCCCAACAGCAAACACGCAGCGATGACTTTCTGTAGCGCTTCTCCCGCAATGTTGTGAGAATTTCAGATATGAGGAGTAATATAATCCTGGGTCAGGAGGCTATAGAAAAAAAGTATTGTTAAGTAAATTTAATTCATAAGCCGCTGTGTGTCTGATTGTACTGACCTCTTCATCTTGCAGGTCTTGCAGGTCCTTTCTAGAACAGTCCAGGCCCCTGCGGATCTCCCTTATATTCGGGTTAGGTTCTGACACCGTAGGTAGTTTGTGTTCACCACTTGTGCTCAGTCAGCACAGAACAATAATAATGAAGCAGCAGCAGGGATTATGTCTCGGTGAAAGACGAGCAATGGAATCCCTCATAACCATGTCCCGCTAACAAAAACAACAATTACAAAACTGTGATGTAAAGTGAACTTGATTTGTGAGTGTTTTACAAGGCCAAATGGGGGAAGAAAAAAAAAACTGAGTGAAGGAGAAAGAAGGAGATCTGTTGTGAGTTAACGTTTTTGGACAGCAATGAGTTTTTCCCAGGTGCTGAGGGATTACGGAGGCGCTGATGGGAAAGTGTCTTTGTTTGCCCTGGTGTTTATCTCGGTGTGTTATTTTATCATTTATTACCATAACCTTTAGAGGATGTGCGTGTGGAAACACGTATAATTCACATGCATATCTTGCCTTAGTTTAACGCTGTTTGTTCCTCCTTTTTGTTTTAACAGACTCGCCAGCAGCAGGGATCGTAAGATCTCATTTCCAGTGAGCAATGGTGAAATTTATGTATATAGATGAACTGAATTACCAGCAAAATATGTGCTGCACAGTTTCGCTGTGGAAACAAAATAAGCACACTAACTTGGAAGAAAGAAAATGTCTGTTCACAGGCGACTATTCACCGGCAGCAATAAAAAAGGAAGTGGGTTTTTTTTCCCATCATTCTTTTCATCAGCTAGCCTTACTTATTGTTTGGTTCACCATTATGTATTAAAATCTAAGCGACTATCTCTTGCTCTCCAACAACAGTTTGTTAATGAACTGTTAAGACACAGAGAGAAGGAGAAGAAGAGAGAAGGTGGAAAATAGTGTCCCCAGCTGGTTTTGGCTGTCTAATAAACATGTAAACACTCTGCGTTCTCTACCTCATTAGGTGATTGCAGAGGCCGCTTGCTCTCCATAAATCAGGGCCCAGGTTATCAAGGCCTCTGATCTTAACTGTAGTGGGCGCCCAGCTGTCTGCAGCCGCACTGACTAGGAACAGCAGGCTTGAAGGAATCCAATTCCCCACGTCTCCCACCTTTCTCATTTTGCAAATAAAAGCAGAGATATGCTCGTAAGTGAACAAATACACATGCTAACTGGTCATCAAATGTACGGTACGTTTATAGATCTAATGAAATGCCTTCAGAAAACTGTCTTTTGCAAATGTCAGGTGAGCTTATTTTGGTGGATAAGTGTTTGGTTGTTCTAGTAAATCCCAGAGGTGTTGCAGTCACACACACACACACACATACACAAAGGTACAATCTCCACAGAGCATGCTTTGCTGAAAGATGAAAAAGTTAAAAGAATGAAAAACGGCTGTGTGAGTTTGACTTTAACCACCTCTCATACCACCATAAATGTTACTACATGCCAGGTTCAAGCACAGTGTCACTCTCTTATTCCCTAATGTGAAACACACTGTGCTGTATTCCTCGCCAGTCTAAGAAATAGTGCAGCACTAGCTTTCAACGGGGGGACTTTCACGTAATCTTCAAAAGTTTCCTTTGTACCAGTCTTGTGGTTGACTAATTACTGCCTCTTGTATGCTAAAGAGGTGTTAATTTAAACAACATTGACAACAAAAAGGGTAAATAATGAAATCACAGATAGTCTAACGCTTTCAAGGTAGTCACCAGTGAAGCTAAACTAATTAGGTTTAAATTATAGATAATGGTCTGAAAATAATTCCAAGATGGTTTGCACATTGCCTGCAGTTAAGAGCTGTAAAGAATTTATTAGCACAGCGCAATGTGTCACACTGTCACAGCTCTAGAGAGGCTCAGCTCCAGGATTTGGTGTCAAAATCTTCACATTCACATACAGTACAGAAATGAATGAAAACAACATTAAGGTGGATAAAATGATGTGCGAAGGATAAAAAATCTAGCCTGAATCATTGGGCATGTGTCTTTTAAAATCTAATGTAATTCAGAGATAAAAAAAAAAAAGACACTTCATATTATCATATAAATGAAATGACAACATGGAGTTCTCTGGGTGCTTACTCTTCCTGGTGTGTGTTGCACTTTCTAGAGTTTATTTAAAGTCTTCGGGGAGGTAATGAACAGTCTAGGACACTGGATGTAGGAGAGAAGTGTTGAAGACTGAAATCGCTTTAAGAGCTGTACATCCTTTTAGACCTACTTTGGGTTGAAAGCTGCCCTCTGTGGACTTCAAATTCAGGGCTCAGGTTTCCAAGCGTAGGATGTGATATGAACCTTTCCCAACGTTGAGCCCATGAGACCCTCTTTAATTAGCAGAAACAGGTGGATAGGAATGTTAAGAGCTCACAGTGATGGAAACCTTTCAGTGGATTCAAGGATGCAGGTGACCTTACTTTCATGAAGCCCGGATGTTTGGATACAAGCAAAGTTTATCCTCTTTAATTTGATAAAGAACCAAAATATGACCCTGAAACCCAATAATCTTTTTTTCTAAGTACTTAAGCAGCAAAGATAACCTGGTAGAGATCTAGAAATGGAATTAACTGCTGTGCTTTAGCCCACAATTTTCTTTTTCCTCTTTGATCTGGGAGGAGTTTCCTTATAATTATGTTGCATGACTTTAGAGCAATACAGTTAGTATAAACTTGGCTGAAAGCAGTAAACTGACACTAGAGAAAAATATTATCAGAAAATACCAGACAATACATTCCATGTTTTAGAGTAGAATTAATATTTATGGGAATACCCCAACTATTTTAACCCCTGTTCAGAGGAGTGAAGACTATAAGACTGCGATAAAAGCCTGTGTCATAGCACTGCGCAGTTTTGGCAGTTACTGTATCTTGTTTCCCCCTGAGCACAATAAGTATGCATGTCACTTCCAGCAGTACCAGTTGCACATATTCAGTTGCATGTATTAACAAAAAGAAGAAGCCACAATAAATCACAATAAACACTGACAAGTCTGAGCATTCGGTCATCTCACACCTGTGGACGCATCCAGGTTTCTGTTTACACAGTGCAAGTATGACAAAGGTATCAGAGTGCAGCATGGAAAAATCTACATTTCCTCTTTACTTGGCTTAGGAGTCCAGAAAGACTAGCATTCAGTTCAGATTTCCACATCTTTCCCTGTCTTGTAATTACACAATTCACACCATTGCTTTCCTTTAATTATATACATTAAAGAACATATGGATATTCAAAGAAAGCATTCAGCTAAAGCACAAACACAAATTATGAAAGAGCTTATGCTGTAAAGTTAAAGTTTTTTTGCTCAGCTGGAATTTTTGCTCTGACTGGATCTAACCATTCCACTAACATTGTTTCATAATGGGCTTGATGGAGGAGCACAGATGTTTGCCTGGCAGAGAATGAAGAGTTTGATTGTAATCTGGGCTTCTCTCATTACTCACTTAATGTAGTAAAGTGTTGTAGCAAAGAGGTGAAAAATAGAGAAGAGAAGAGAAGAGAAGAGAAGAGAAGAGAAGAGAAGAGAAGAGAAGAGAAGAGAAGAGAAGAGAAGAGAAGAGAAGAGAAGAGGCCAATTTTTTAGTCCAACCTTCAGTTTTTCACGGGTTTTAAGAAGTCGCTGTTTACACAGGCAACCTCTGGTGGTCATATGAGCGCACATGCACATGCACAAACACGAAAACGAATCGTTTTTTTAAAGACGAAGAAGTCTTGTAATTTAAAAAAAAAAAAGTCAGGTGTGTGGAACACAAGCTTGTGTCCTTCAGATCCACACCACCACCTTAGCTCACAGTATTTGTTTCAGCAAATACTCGTATACTTATGTCATTTCTTCTTGGTAGTCAACCGATTCTGTGTTGAATTTTGCTACCGCCACCCGTTAGCTTTCTTCTTTCTTTTCATCAGCCTTCAGCCTTGTCAGCATCTGGATGTCTGTTTGCCTTCCTGTCTTGTCTTCCTGCCTTTTTCTATCATTCCTTCATTAAACACTAGGCATCAGATCGCATCATGCGGAGAGCACATGCCTTGGCAGTGAGTTCCCTCAGGAATTCTGCTTGGCATCATATGAAAAACATTGCTTTAATTGACAGATGCTTCAGTGGGACGGTGTAAAGCAGAGAAAAAGGAGAGACAGAACACAGACAAGCAACAGGAAGGCAGCTCTTCAAAAAAAGCTCCTGAGATGTTAGAGTTTTGTAAGGAAGACAGATCCACAAATCTTTGGCTGGTTGCATAGTGAACATGAAATTAAAGCACTATGATATAAACAATGCAAGTGGGAAATACCAGAACAAAGAAACACAATTAAGGAAATTTACTGCTGCATCTGTCTTGCACAATAGCCACGTCAGACACACAGGCAGTGATTCAGCACTGGTTTGGTGCAGGCTGTTTGTTCAGAAGTGAAGGGTCAGCGAAGGGGTGAAAGGGAAACCAGAGCACACGGGAAAATGAGTGGGTGTTCTCTGGAGTGTAAGTAGCAAATTGCAAAGCATCGTCCTACTGTATCTGCCCCGCTGGGACTATAACGACCCAACCCAGCATGAGAAAATCTTAATAAAAATGATGAGGGGTGTTTAAAACCCTACGCTGAATGTGTTTCTCAACCTGCTGCTTCAGGCCACCAGATGAGAGATACCTCATACCTCGTGTGTGTTCATGTTGTCAGTGTGTGTCTGTGCCAACATGGTAGGAATGGAAAGGCTGGGGTGCCAACAGTCCTGAGAGTTTACGCTGGCATCTCAGCCGCCAGTGTCAGGCCAAAAAAGGTCTGGGAATGGGAAACTCTAAGCCACGTCCAGCCAGCCAGACAAAATCCAGCATTTTACTCCAGATTTTGCTGAAGAGCTATCTTTTATTCGTCACATTGGAGAGGGCAGAGGGAATGTTTTGTCCTGTGATTTCATGCTACAGGTATGTGACGTGTACACCTGAGTATTCTTCTTCAACAAAACTTACAGAGCCTCAGAGAACACACAAAACGTCAGTATGGGACGCAGTTACGGTGGCACTTTGTCTGATGTCTGCCATCTGTTTGAGGTAATGGGGTAGAAAGCTTTGTGTCCTGTAATTGGTCATTCAGTCATCACTGTGTCCAACTCTCTTCTTCTGTATGAGACAAGCTGCATTCCTGTGGGACTGCATATTGCTGCAGAGACAACAACTGCCTTGCAAAGCTGTCTGTTTGCAAAGGAGTGCACCTAGCAATAGAAAGAAACAGTGAAGTGACTTAACATGACAGTAAGTGGCTCAAATGTAAACAGCTCCCACTGTACAACTTAAGAAAACGCTAATAATAAAAGAAACGTTTTAGCTGTGATGTGACAAGTTGTTACTTTCTTACTCTGGAGTCATTAAACTTGCCCTCAAAGATTATGTTGTGTATCTAACACTGAGATAGGCAATTTTCCCAAGGGCCCACATGAGAAACTGGGACTGTTGTGGAGGGCCACACCAATGAGCTTGGAGTTATTCTATAAACTCTTTATAGGCTTATTTGTGCGGCTCTCCACAACAGTCTCCGTTTCTCATGGGGCCCCTCTGGAGAATTAATTGTCCATCCATGAATTCTACAAAATCTTCCAAATAAATAGTAGTAAACACGATTACAAGCTAGTTTTGCTTGAAATCAAATGCCACTATATATGTAGCATGTGCCACTAAATGTCACTAAATATCACTCTTGAGGGATGCTGGTACACAACAGAACCAAGATTGCTTTGTAGCAGAAGCCCCTGGCCATCTGCTGTGGTCGGTGCCATCTAGCTACAGCAGTTGTGACCACAAGTTTGCAGGCTAAGTAACAGCTAACCCCATTCAGAGAACGTAGGACTTGCTGAGTCTTTCTTCCTTTGGTGTTTGATGACTATTGTTTATGATGGCGCACAACATACACAGAAGGTAAAGAAAAAAATGTTCCAAATGGACAAAATTAAAATGCCCAGATTGGGATTTACTGCAATTTTCATTGCAATGAATTCTCAGATGCTTATTTGTCCTTGATGGCTTGTAGTTAAAGAGAGAGGCAGTTTTATTGCCCAGTTTCTTCCCAGCTCCTTCACTTAATAAAGGTAAGAAAGGTCTCTTCTGTTCAGAGTGCCTCAGAAGTTTCAAATGAATCATCTCTTCCACATGTTTGCCTAATGAGTGCATGTCTGCACTTGCTCTTTTCCAACACATCATCACAAGCTGTCTGTGGCTATGGGGTCACAAGGCGGTGTGATCTTAGTCGGTGCTACTGTGCTTTTGTTTCAATACTCTTATTGTAAAGCAAAACAAGTGTGTTTGCATGCCTTCATTTTCTATACGTCACTTTTTTTTTTTCCTTTTCAATAATTAAAGCAAATTGTACCTCCAGACTGAAGTCATAACTCAAACTGTACCTCCAGACTAAAGTAGCAAACTTAGTTAAAGAGGGGAAAAAAGAACTGGATAAAATGACCTCAACTGCCTTCTGGAATATATTAGCTCTATGTTCTTGCACCATAAAGGCAAGAGAGGGCCACATCACAAACACTGCGAGTGAATTTTAAAGCCTTCAAGCCAAAGACAGCTAGTTAGTCTGTTTGCACCTTAAGACTGTGTGGTGCCTGTTGTGAATTCCTCCAGTTGGTTTGTTTTATGTAGACTGTTATTTTGGATGATCCAGCGTAGCATGTGTGTAATTACTGCATGTGTGTCTAAACAGAGACTCATATGGGGACATGCTGTCATAAAGCATCAAAGTGAACAGTATTTGTTTGATTGGAGGGCATGTAAGGGCATGCAGCCCACAGGAGCCCTGCAGCTCTACATTAAGCCCCTAGGAAGAGTTACGCCACGGATCAAAGGTCCACCAAGGCCAATGTAGCATCTGAGAAGACCACGAATGGAGATGCCATCCAATCTAAACTTTGTGGAAGCTTAGTGCACAGGAAGGAATATTATTTCTCTCTTGTTGCTATATCTAGACCTCAGCGGCTTTTTATATCCTTAAGCTTGAGGAAAGGCAACAATCACAATCATTTTCAGAAACTGGTTGTCTGGGTCATAAAACTGTGGTTTTTTTAATTTATGTTTTATGGAAAAAAAAAAAAATACAGCAAAGACGGTTAAGCAAGACAAAGGAAGAAAACACTGTGAGGCAGAAGCAGTCTAGGAGAAATGATAGAGGTAGAAGTGATGACGCTTGAGGGAAAAAATGGGAGAAGGAGGGAGAAGAGCAAGGAAAGAGTGCTGGAGAGGGAGGGGAGAAAGAAAAGAAGCACTGCAGCACAGTATATAGCAGTAACTCAAAGCCACGTCAGCATGATAGAACACAGAAAAGTGGAACCCCAGGCTTCCCTCCCATCCACCAACCATATTTTCACTGCTTTTTCATCACCCAGCTCCTCCTGCTGCGACATTAAATATTACAGGGCTGGATGGCAATGCATCTGATGCGCAGTTTCATTATTGCTCTTTTACCAACATTTGCTAAAAGTGTCCACACGTGGTAGGCAATTTGTTTCAGTAAAAAATACAGATGCACTTGCACATGCATTAGCAAGATGTCAACATGTTTGCAGGGGACTTAAAGATTAAACAGCAGGCACACCCATTTTAAAATCCATAAGTTAAAGGTAGAGTCGGCATAAATTATCAACTTATGCTAACAACAAAACTGCTAACCTGGAGGGGGAGAAAGGATCAGGCTAGATGGGAGCGAACGCAAAATGCTTTCCAGCCAAGTTAAAACATTATACTTGGAGTTTAATGTGAAGTAGGATTAAAGGTCACAATAGCCAAACAGATGGCAAGACTTTAACTTTAAAACCTGGGAAAATGTGTTTAAGCAGAAAGAGGTTTCTTCCTGCTAAAAAGGAGTTTTTCCTTCTCACTGTCACCGAGTGTTTGCTCATAGGGGGTTGTCGGATTGTAGGGGTTTTCTCTCTATAATTGTAGAGTGTTTAGGTTACAATATAGAGCACCTTGAGGTGACTGCTGATGTGATTTGGCATTAATATAGTGTTATGTGTTTCATGTTTGAAAGAGGAGAAATTCCTCAAAGCAAGTTCTTAAATTACTTCTTAGTTTAACATGTGCAGCATGAAAAGTGGCTTGAGTCATATACTCACCTGGGTACAGTTGTTTGGTGGGGGCACTGAGCTGGGCATCTTTGGATACTCTGTAAGCCACATCGGGTCCTTGTGATGACCTTCTATGTGAGCACAAACCCGTTGTTTTTGTAACACCCTCGGGTAAACTGTGAAAATCTAAAATCTTCAAGAGGTCTGCTGGTTCCACTGCAGAGAGGAAAGAGAGACACACAAAAAGGACATTAGATTCATATTCGACAAACTTAAATTTGGAGCATTTGGCTAGTCTCTATGCAGGCCAGTGCATTGCCAAAACAATGCCACTGTAGAGTTTGTGCAACTCCAAACTTCTGCATATTAAGCAAGCCTTAATTATGGCGCATTCAATCTATTTTCTGTCCTTTGCTGACTTAGAAGCACTAGTTACTCAGCAGGAGACTCCACTGTTGTGGTTCAGTGAAGATTTCTGTTATCCATTTAGGCGCTAAACAGAGACATGCCCATTTATAGATCACCCATGATCACTGGTTTCAGCTGCACCAAAACCCATCCTTCCATCTCTTTCCCTGCTATGTTAAATCTACCGCTGCCTCCCTTAGACCACAACCATGCAATTAGCACACTCTCAAGCCGGTCGTCCAAGCTGTAACCAGGCCACCGCAGAAGTACACTAGGTCAGAACAATGTGACACGGGGTTTGACCCTGGACCGCACTGTCACATGCCAAAACCACCCAGGACAAACAGCTGTTCCTGCAGCCAGATGCACAGATAGCAAGCTACCCAATGACACACATTAGTACCAAGCATTGCCCAAGAAAGGTTCTGGACAATAGCGCACAGGGTCACGACTATAGGGACGGTCACATAATGACTGAGGATCAAGGGCTGTCCGCATTTTTGAAAGGACAATCTAAAAAAAGGACAACAGGAGGGGTTTATGGCAGTAGAGCTAGGAAAGAAAAAAAGAAAGCATTTTTGTATTGTTATGTGAATACCAAGGGCCAACCCACTAGACAAGATTAAAAACACACCCACACACAGGTAAAGCTGTGTCTTTTCGGTCTACAAAGACCACACACACTGTTTGAAAAAACTTTCAATCGTCTCATCCATCTAAGAGTGAAAGGGCTGCTAAGAAAGGTGAACAGGCATCTCTAAATAGTCTTTGAGTGCATTCTCCATTGCCCTGCAACAACCTCCAGCTGGATGTCATTACACATGACTCACGTGCAGAGCAGATCAATTAAAAAGAAAAAAGGGGGTGGGGGTGGGGGCATCCTTAAACAGAGGTTTTCATTTAAGAGTACTTGGGATGCACGTGTTCCTCTGCAGCTGTGCAGGCTTTGTAAAAGAAAAACTTCCTCCTCATCCTCGTAGGTCTGATTGCATGTTTCCGACATTATCTTATACAAAGAACTAACTAAAGAGGGCTGCTGATGTCTAAGGCTACAATTAGTAAAATAAAAATCATACTGTTTTTATTTGTTTGCTTGTTTTACTAAAACATCAGGTTGGCAATAAACACTAAGCAAAAAGGCTAAATCATCTGTTTCCAGTTCAGAGATTACTTTGTAAAGACAAGAAAATTGTAAGATTCGAGTCGTGTCTGTTTTTCAATGTGTTGTTGTGCTGGGGTGATATTAGGCAAAAGTGGCTAAAAGGATTTGTGATAGCAGCTCTTTCAAGCAGTCAATAGCAGTCAAGCCTGTAAGTATGTCAAAAAGATAACTACACTCATATTCCTGTCAGTCCAAACCCACAGGATGACAGAGCCTCTGTGCGGGTGAAGGGTCTAAACACAAAGAGCTTCGTCTGTCATCAGCTCACAATGAAGCAGCAGCTCACCCAGCAGCCAGAAAATGTCTATCATTCAGTCATGATGACAGAGGTTCACCTAATGAGGCTCACTTTCAGAGCTCGGCAGCAGAGTAATGATATATCACACTAATGGAAATGTGCTTCTTGTACAAATTTCCTCATTGATAGATTACTAATCCGCATTCATGTTCTACATCATTTTCGCATCATTATTGCTTTATGAACAAAAGGTCAGAAGAGCCTATTCCTACTGAAGGAGTCACGCAGCACAAGCCGAACAAAGCCTGTGAAAACTTTATCCACCTATCATCATATAGACCGATTTTTAAGGCCAGTACATTTCAAAATATCCACTGATTTTATTTTTTCAGACAGATTTCAACAGATTTCCATAAAATTCATTATGTGTAGCTACTAATTTATTCATTTACCCTTTGTGTTACTTGACTCTGCTCAGATTAGCTGCTTCTTGTGTTTGTGGCAGCAGAGCTTTGCATTACAAACAGGGAGGGTGCAGTGCCCTCTGGTGGACAAACTATGCAACGCTAACACTCACAGCATGGTTGAAGGGTGTTTCTCCTATCTCTTGATTTCATTTTCATTTTCTGTTATAAAAACAGATACCAACAGACTGGTAATTAGATAATATCAGCCAATAAAATCAGCCTGCTGATACATTGATCACCCTCCAGAGTACATCTATAGGAGAGTTGAAAAAGTTTGAAATGCTTTAACTCTTTTTTTCTGGTTACGGAAGCTGTTGCTGTCTAAGGTATAACTTTAAAAATGGTACCAATAAATTTTACAGTAGCAAAAATGCATTTGCTTTCAATATCTGTGTGATTCCTCAGACAATAATGTGAGAAATGTTTCGGGGAAAATAACAACTTACCCTGTATCTTCACACTTCTTAAATGGTATTAGCAAGCGCAATCTATTCATCAAAATATCCATCTGAAGCCTCTCTAATCCATTATTAACCACACAGGAAGATATTTATAAGGCTGATGCATTGAGCATAGAAGCACAGAAACATTTTTATGTTATTTGCTACAATTTTTGAGAGGGACCACAAAATGCAAATCTCTCTGTTTTTGCTCTTTCCTAAAACAACCCTAAAAATTCCCCAGTAGACTTCTTTGCCCCAACAGTCATTCCCTTTAACCTGCCAACACTTAACAGCACTCACTGGGAGACAGATCAATTGATAACTGCACAGAGGCAGTCCATACAAGGGATGGAAATAACTATCTCACAGCTGACACAATGACCACTGTCTAAATGATGCAGCTTAGTAGTGTGGTCAGATTAAAGCCAGTACACAGTGCTGCAATCCAATAGTAATGCTCAGGTGGTGGCGTACTGTGGTGTCTTTGATTCTCAGACTGTTTCAACCAGCAAGCCACAACCTCCCTTTTCCATCCCCCCTCCTCATACATCTTCATGTAATCTCTTTCTATCACACACTATCCCCGTTTCCTTATTTGGACACAACCTTGCTATTCCCCACTGCTACAGACTCTGGTGGTGACAGGTAAAAACACGTTCAACTTTAACTCACTGATAAAAAAAAGCCCAATTTTTTAGTCTGTGCTTCTAGATTGTAGGGGTAATTTAACTCAATCCCTTTTTATCATTTTGTATGAAGTATGAACACAAACAGATACACTACCTCCACTTATGAGATGTTTCCAACAAGCCATTTTATTAGGTCACAGACAAATACTGACAAGTTAGATCAAATATTTTTGTGCTACAGCCACTTAAACTCAGATTAATACTTAATAACAACTTAGTAAAAACATCCAGGTCAGTACCAAAGGGAGAAAAAATGAAGGACGTTTGTAAGGAGCACCCAGTTGACCCTTTCTAAGGAGTGTTGCTTTTGCTAATCCACACTGACATGATCAAATGTCAGTGTGGATTAGCAAAATGGAAGGGAGCATCAGGACAGCATTCTTCCATATTCACTTCAGAGCATCCATAAGTCAATTTCTTATATTATTCTTTTATCCTCATGTGACCTCCTTTTGGTTTTCAGGTGAGGTTATGGATGCAACCTCAGGGATCGGTCACCTGGAGGTGAGCCAAGGTGGAGCCTGCCAATAGGATTAAAAGAGAAGGGGGTAGACTACAGGAAAGCATAATATATCACACACCAGCTATAAAATAAAGGCCCTATTGAAAAACCCATTTGAGAATCAGCCAAAAATGTGTCTCTTTCAATAAAGCAATCTTTTCGGGCACTTCAGAGCACGAACACCAACATTATCACCTATGTTTCCGTCATCCGTTAACACATACACACTTTCATTCACAGATTTCTGTCACTGGCAGTCGACCTTTCAGCAGAAGCCGTCCTGACCACATCCTAAGCCACAGGTATGGCTCTCAATCCCACCTTGTTGACCTGAGATGTTTACCCACTTAGCATGGCAGATCCCTCAAGAGACCAACACCTGAGGTGCTGGATGCTAAAAATAATTTTCTCCCTGACCACAGCCCCTCACATCCAAGACGCTGGCTCTCCATACATACACAGAAAACTGTTTACATGACACGGTCTTGTGTACATTTGCTCACCCAGTGGGTCTGCTGTAGAGCTTTTGTCGTTGTTTTTACTCCTTTCATGCAAGTGAATGTGACACAAATATGGCAAATGGCATTCCTTAAGGTTAAGCACTCTACAGGAACTCCTACAGTGTAAATAAAAACATTATATTTCTCATGTTACCTGCGCATGCTTCCACTAAACACTGAAGCACCATTCAAGATGTGAAGTAAGCAATTCCACATGAATCCTGCATGAAAAGTAAACCTGCGCTGCCACCACTCAGAACTCCCGGTAGTATTAGTAAGACTGTGAAATAGATATGTGTGTTCATTTCTCATAGTTCTTTTTTTCAACCATATGAACCACCAATGACAAATTCTATATGATTCTATTGTAATGCAACTAAGGGTTTCACATGTTAAATATAGTTAACAACTAATAGGATTATGGATCTTGTCTCGGTTATGAAAACTACAACCTGAACACAAAATTTTTCTCTTTTTATGAAACTTTCTGTTGAGTTTTAGAGAATGGCTTAGAGTTAGTGCATCCCCATCCATGTACAAAGAAAAAACCCTGTAAATTGGATACATAAATTAGCCACCAAATCACTTTGATCTTTGATGTGACATGCTAAAAAAAGCAGTTTATGGTTTTATTTGTCAAGCACAGGTTGTCACACTGGAATAAAGTGTAATGAATTCATAAAGTCTGAGTTAATTTGAAAGGTGTGGTGAAACATTACATTGAAACAAACTGTTATACAAAGAAGTTGGCAGAAAGCTCTTTTATAAATCTTCCCCTCCCTACCTAACTACTCCTTTTTTATTTCAGATTTTCTCTCTTTATGCGAACAGTAGCTCGAGTGCCACATTCTTAATCCACATTCGGCTCTGTGCCAGGACTGTGGTGGATCCCATTCCACTAAATATCCATCTAGCGTCTACTTCCACTAACGCACACATACGTGCACACACACAGAGTCTCTGTGACAACACTTGGCAACTCCAGACAGCAACATTTCATTTGACAGGAGGAGGGGTGCCGGACCACTAAATTAGGACTTTTTCATGGTGGTGGGGTGGATTAACATTCTTCCCTCTTTCACTGCCTCCTCCTCCAGCCCTTCCTGAAGTGAGGCCTAACTCTCCAGGCACATGCTTGACCTGGCGCTGAGGACAAGGAGTAATTAGCAGTCATAAAGAGGACCCTGGCTCCTCTTGGAAATCAGCACAGCCAAAAACAAGAATGCCCAAAGAGAGACTTCCCCCTCCTAGTGCGCATCACAGATGGGGAGGGTCTGGGAGTCTTTCTTTTTTATTTCACCTGATTCTGTTATAAAACTTGAAGCCAAGTGTTGTGAAGCTGGAGCCACACTGTGAGTACAGCAGGTTACAATTAGGGCCCTGGCTTTAATTACTTAAAGCAAGACTATGTAACTTTAAAAATAGGACGATGTAAGGCATTCCTACACTTCAAAATTGAAAGCAGAATTCATAACCAACAAAACACACAACCAAGTAGCCTCAGGGGTTTTACACATAAGATATATTTGGACCGGTATGACTCATGCAGGTGGATATTATCCAGTTCACCAACTTAACTTTGTAACTTACCCTTCTGCAACACCTCATTTAAACATTTATTGTAATTATTCCAAATTTGTCATTCAGCAAGTTAGAACAGTTTGCTTTACAATCTGAAGCAAAAAGATTTATCTTAAAACATGCTTAGATCCTGACAGAAAATGTCTAATAAATACTAATGTTCACTAATTATATGAGATTTTTTTTGTCATCCTTTTCTTTCCCTGTTAATGGTTCACATTTATTCCCACAAAAGTCACAAACCTTTTATTAAGTTTGCAGATGTTGTCTTAAGATATGAAACCTTGATCAAAATACAACTCCTGCTAATGCGCTGACCTGAAGTTGTTGCTTCTGGGTTTCATGTGACCAGACATGAGAATCATACTGTAGGCATTACACTCATGCTAGACTGAGCACATTATACACACTGCATGGCCACATGTTACTGCAGATGCATGTGTAAACTAATGCAAGCACATACCTGAGTGGGATGCCAGTACCCAAGATGGTAATCATCTCCACAACTTTAATTAACTCGTAAACCATAATTAGACTGGTTTCTTGCCAATCACACTTCTCTACATGTGCTGCAGTAAGGCTCAGGCAAAGTTTTAAGTTGTGGCAAAGCATTGAATTGACCTTAAAAAAAAAACACCTACACTGGATACCAAGTGAATGTGAAAGTCCCTGTTAGCATAAACTGTATAAACAGAAGCACAGGGCCACAACACATAACACCGACAGGAACTTTTCAGCCATGGAAACTCGTGTCATGAAGTTCCCAGCAAACAGTATTTGTGCTGAAGTTAATGACAGAGGAGGTCTGGGACTTTGTAAGTACTGAGTCAGCAGAGTGTTGGTGACTATTATACACTATGTGGGTCAGCACAACATGACCCAACTTTATATGGTCTGCCACTTTGTGGTTGAACTGCTTTCTATGAAACACTTCCACTTTGCAATAATACCACTTATAGTTGGCCATGGAATATCAAAGAGGTAAGAAATCTCGCAAACTGACAGTGTCATCCTATTACTGAGCCTCGCTTTAATTCAGTTAGCTCTTTAAAAAAAACATACAGACTGCATGGCTAGGTCCTTGATTTTATGCAACTGTGGCAATAGGAAAAATGAAGAAGTATGATCAGTACTTTTGTTGTTAGTGTAACTTTAATTTCAGTAATCAGCTAAGAAAATGAATTCAAAACCTACATGATATGACCAAAAATCAACGTTAATAATAACTGAAAGATAACCTGGTGATAAAAGCATGTCAGTCACCCCTGGGCAACTGCCAGTCCCCAGAGACAAGTGTGTATTCTGTGACATTTTGGTCTCTGGTTTCTGGCAATTGCTAGAGTAAAAATGACAACAAAGGGGTATTTGGTGCTGCACCTCTTTGCTTTGATTGCTAGCAGGTTGCTGCAGTTGCCAGTAGATTGCATGGAAGACAGTGACTTGTCTGCAAACACTGGCAAACTACTCAGCAACTGGTCGTGAAACTGTGAGAAGTGTGAAACAAACTGGAAACCAGAACCATTTTGCTTCAAAGCAAACATTTTACCTTTTGAAATGTGTCTGCTGTAGCAGTAGACATACCTTTTAAAGAGAATGTAATCTGTTTCTGGTTTGCATACCACTACAGTTCAGAGTTTTTGGTTTGGTTTAACAAAAAACTCATCTTTGAAAATTCAATTGGTATAATAGATTCAGTTTACTGACCTAACCGAATATGATTGTGCAATTCAGCTCAAGTTACAGGTCTAGCTGTCTTTGCTACTGTTAGCATTAGCAATAGCAACCATCATGTCCACAGTGGGGTTGAACTATACAAAGATCCAACTAGGGATGAACCAAAGTCTGAACCCAGTATTGACATCAACTGATATTTGATCTGCTTACAAAAAAAGAAAAGAAAAGAAAAGAAAAAGAAAGATGGTATTTATTGATGTCATTGGTGAAAGTTTATATGTTGTGTTTCATTACCTTTGCACAAACTCAATGAGCTGGAAAAACTTTAAAACATGTCTGAAGAGAGAGGGAACAAATGAGCACAAAAACAAAAGCTTGAGAAAGGAAAAAAAACGAATTGGTTTAAGGTATCACCCATATTGTTCTTTTAAACACTGGTATTGGTATTGAATTTAACAATCGGTGCATCCCAAGTAGCAATACACAGTACATGTAGTTAATGACTAGATCATAAGAAAATGTTTTCTTAGGCAAACACTTCCAAAGGCAACAAAGGCCAGTGTTTAGTCTGTAAATGACTTCACATGCCAGTATCAGTTTCATTTTATCCGCCAGCTTCAGTCCCAGACATTTCAGGACACTGACCCAGTGACCAGCTGAAAAAGCTGCACAAGGATAAAGCAGCAGGGAAGATAGGGGGAGAGGAGGAAATGAGAAGCCCAGGATCTTTTTGTTTGCATATCCACTGCATTTGTTCCTGTTGTTTTGATCAAATAAATCTAACATTCATTTAAAATATGAAACCTTAGCCCAAGCCTAGTTACAAAATGACAAGACACTAAAAAAAAAAAGACAAGCAGGTAGGATTCACACACAGACACACACCTGAAAGATGATCCAGACAACAGAGTTTTCCTGACCTAAGCTTCTTCAGTGCAGTCTGATGCTCTGTATTTTAGCTGCACTCTTATTGCTTTAACAGTGTAAATGCCATATGGTTTACTTCACTGTCTTCACGCTGCAGATCACAGCGCTGAAGATAAATCATTGTCTGCCGTCCACCACAGACTCAGATGGAAAAACTGAGTCAAGATTCCACTGTGCACTTCTCATTTTACACCAGAAGGTACAGAATTGGTTGTTCTGAAGCACATATGCGATCCATGTTATCTCTCACTTATTAAGCCTTTTCTCATTCCGCCCACTGTGGTTTTGCCTTTTTCTCCAGCTTCTGTTTTATTTTTTAATCTCTGTGTGCAACCTTCTTCCACACACAGACTGCCTGTTTTATCTTTTTTTTCTGTTCTGAAGCCTTCCCCTCATTCTGCCTCTCCCACAAGCAGATATGGTTTAATAGCTGACTGCTGAGAAATTCATGATAAAGGAGAGCCTCGCAGCTCTGACATTACGGAACCATTTCCTCTCGCAGAGCCTCACAAATAACAGCTCCAGCACCATAATGAAACAGCATAATGGTACAGAATAATAAATATGAAATCCTGCACAATAATGATGCTTTTGTCTTTGTTGAGAACTATCCAGCACTGCCTATCAAACCTATTTGCTTCGACTGAGCTGCTGTGCCTCACCGCTAATGATGGGAATCAATCCAAATGTGCAATGTTTTCTCACCAGGAAGGTGTTTCATCATCTTTAGTGAACTCAATGACCCATAAAGAAGTAGTCCCACTCAGCCCACATAATCAATAATACAGTGGTTAGACATATGTGTGGTTGAACAGGGTTTATATTTTGTGTGTGCAATAAAAATCCAAATTATATTTCTAAATTGGGAATGCTTACATTCAAAGGCATGGCTAAGGAGAAGTAAATGAAAGCATCATTTCAAGACGCACACGAAAGCTTGTCAATGATGAGAATGGAAATCACAGAGAAAAGAATGAGCAATGTTTTTTTTTTCTTTTAAAAGCAAGCCAATGAAGTGTGAAAAGGCACGAAAACAATAGTAATATATAAACTATCAGTCACATTTCTCATAATACGGTCTTGATATGAAACTTGCAGAAAAACAAAACTTTGCCATCTCATTGCGGTGCCAGATAACACGCAACGAGCTGCAGTGACAGCCAAGTCAACCATCAATTCATCTCCTGCTGACACTTTAACCAGTGTCACAGTTGAGCAACATCAAGCCTGTGGGTGAACAGAAGTTAAAGCATGAGTAAATCTCAGGAATGACAGACAGCTGCAGTATAAGTGATCAAAATCAGCTGCTAACTATGATAAGATTCTCAGTCTAAAAGTCTTGAAGAAATGATCCTTCAGGTTAATTTCATTGAGGAAGATCTGTTCCCTGACATTTTGCTTTTGTTCTTCTATGTGTCAAAATCATCATTTTCGCTTTCCCACTTTGTCAAACTCAATTCTTCAACACTTTTGACAAAACTGTGCTTGTCTGGCGATCCTTTCCGTCTGTGTTCTGAAGACCAATCACTTCCTGTTCTTGAAGTAGCCTTTACTTTTTAAGTATTCTGCCTTCCACTTAAAATGCAGCCCTCCTTTCCCTACCCATCGCCACCTCGTCCTTCTGGGTGTCCAGGGAGCCTTTTACTAACTCTACATTATCACCACTAGCATCTAGACTCTGGGGGTCCTGCACTACCTCCTAACTTCATTTAGAACATCACTGTATGAAATTGCTTCTTATCATGAGTCTGTTCACAAACTGTAATTCAAGACTCTAATTACACTGTTTTTTATTTTTTATTTTTTTACTTTCATTGGAAACATTTTCTGGGTTTTTCATGCAAACAGAGTACATGACATCAATGCCGCAGGCCATAGTTTGTATTCTGAGTACAACTTGTGGTTGAGTTTCCATAACGAAAGAGTTTTGACCTAGGATAGGGAAAGATTGCGGTTTTGGTTAGCATATCAGTGCAACCAAAACAGTTTTTGTCTCAATTTTTAGGTTTATAATGTGTAGCTTTTCAATTTGTAATGGGGACGATAGTCACTCCCTAAACCGCGTACCGTACGCGTAAAAGTTTTATCGTGTTTTAAATTACGCTATTTTGTTGCAAGATGTTTTGACAGTGAACATTTTCCTCTTATATTGTCACCATTTTGCAACTGGGAAGATAATAAGAAACAGGGTCCGGACCTTTAGCCTTCATTCAGCTTGCTTTGGCAAATTAGTGAAAATCAAGCTTGTTCCCTTGTTGTTCCCTTGTAAGTTCATTAAGGCTGGTTTCATGACAAAACACTGTTAAATAAGCAAAACCTCACTTTTTACTGTGTTATTATTTCAACTCCTTCTAAATTTGTCAACCAATAAATTAAAGAATACATGGGGCTACAGTAAAGTTTCTAGAGTGACCAAAAAGCCATTGTATTTCCCCCTAGTAGGAAAAAAAATGCTTACACTCAGTATTTCTGCTGCCCAGGCTGTGGCTTAGCTCGGGCTGGGGAAGGGGGAATGGGGTTGGAAAGGATGAGTCATACATTGCTTTCCATGCTCAATGATTATAATACCCCATTACAGAGAGAAGCACTGTTTCCCAGCTAAAGTGAATACTCGGCTTGTGAGCCTGGACCAGAATAAACTTTTCACTCTGCCATGCACTACATGCTGCAACAAAGCATACGGTTGAAATCAAAAACAGGCATGGGGGGTGGGATCATTAGGTAGTGCATCCAACTTTTACATCACTCGTAGGGTCATGTTGACATTTCCAACACCACTGTCTCCATTTGGTTCCATTTGTCTCTGAGAGTGTAAGGAACACATCGTCCCCGTTTGCTTGTATTTTGGAGCTGGAATGATCCATCTATGTCTGTGTGCTTTTAGCAATAAGCTAATTTGGAGAAAAATCTGACACTGGCTTCAAATCAAGCACACTGTGTCGTGAGTACAGAGGACCATTGAGCAGTTCAAAACAATTATTTGAACCTTAATTAGTCTGGAAAGGACTAGACGATATACTGTCCAAGATATGGCAAATAATGAACTATTTGTGCAGCACAAAGGAACTCCTTAACTCTGACACGGGGTCAAAAACTTGTCCTGCATATTTTGTTTTATCTTCCATGCTATTATCAGGCATTAGGGCTGATTTACAGAGTCATTTCCACAAAGCCTGTATTTACAGGGCTGAAGTGGCACATGCAGTTGCAGGGTCACTGCTTCTCCCCACAGAACAGCTAACTCGGATTCCTTCCTCAGCGCCATGGCAATAGGCACACACAAGAAGCCACTTTTTCTCATCGCCATTTATCTGATTGAGTTTGACTTGACCTCAGGATTGCCACTTCAAGGTAAATAAGAAAAGCCCTTCAGAAATTCAAAGCAAAACTACAGTTACATTCTCATTGGAAGATTGAGCTAAGGCAGATGGGTGATGGTAACATAAATCTAAATATCCCTCCTGAACAAGCTTTCTTTCTTAAGGTTAAAACCCACTGTTGTAAATGAAACATTGTCATCGTTGCCTTTAATTTAAATAAACTGATATGCAATTATGAATTAGGAAGTAATGTCATTGGTTAAATTCTCTCTGGTCACAGTATCTTCTATGAACTTTTCTTATTGGGCTCATGAAGAACGGTATATGGAAAGAAAAAAAGCCAAAAACGGAGTAAGCCGTAAAAATTCCTTTTGAAAAGGAGTTGTCCAGATAGGAGACTATAAATAAAAAACAGCTGTGGACCAGCTGTAGTCGACCTTTAACCCTGCCATAAACCTGGCTTGCTTAAACAGAAAGAACCTTTTAACAGCCCTCAATGTGTATGTGCAAACTTTGCTGAAATGCAAGGCGTAGCATCATTATTTTTATAAAATTTGCTCTAAGACTGCAGATGTTATTTGATTAGAAATCTTCTCTAAAACTAGCACAGAATGTATTTTCACTTGAAAAAAATGCAGCAGTATTTTTTTTCATGGTCCCCTGTTCCACATAGAATGGGAAGAAAACATCTGGAAGCCATTTTTTCTGGCTTTTTGAAGGGCTTAGCAGACAGCACAATGGAACTTATCAAATCCAGATGGGAAGGAACTCAGAGAAACAGCGAGGCCTTCTTGTCTATATTTCTTTAAAACTTATGTAGAGAATCAACAAATATCAGTTCTTACTATATAGTGTATTTCTCAAGTTATTGCTATATTTTGTGATCTATTAGCACGTCAGCTTGTTCTTCCAATATTTTCAATGCTCTTGCTGACTTTGGCCAAAACCCATTCATGTTTTCATTTGCACAAGGTATTCAAAGAATGTTATTTCAGCATTTTCAATGACTAAAATACACTCTACAAGTAGGATCTGATCTGGTTTAAATGTCTGTTATTAACAAGGGTGATCCAAAAAAAACTTGCTTAATTAAACAACAACAAACCAAAGAAAAAAGAGTCAAAGCAGATTATCTGATACTTGTGAAAAGAGTCCATTGAGGAGACCAGATTAAAAAAATGCAAGTCAGCAGAAACACAAAGGAAACCAGTTGTAAAATAAGCTAGATTTAGTCTATAGCAGTTATACTGTGTAACACAGACATCTGAAAACATCAGTGAGCTGAAAAGTGGAGACTAAACATTACATATCAATCAATCCTAATTTGAATTCTGCATTTCAGGGTATATATTGGCTCGGGAACTTCAAACTGTTGCAAAAGTTCTTTGAAAAACACACATCTTACCCTGCTACCTCCAAGAGACAGAGAAGAATTATGGGAAACAAAGATGAGAGGAGCTACACTATAAAGAATGCCTCTCTTCAGGCAGTGAAACTGTAAACCTGACAGCAGTCCTGACCTTCACCTTTGAACTCTGACCTCTCTTCTCATTCTTGACCAGGGCCTTCTGTTATTACCGCTTTTCACATAGCTTTAAACTGAGTTTTTCCTCTCTAATACCAAGACAAGGTCTTTCTAAACTTAAGTCTACTGAAAGACAAACTGACCGCAAAATATTAAAATATATATACTGTGATACAAGTATATTACTTGTATCATAGTATAAATTCAATACATATTTCTGTATTTGTCTTTATAGTCAGGAGCTTATTCCATATAATTCAATTCTGGTCAGCGCCAAATAGGCTAAGCTACATTTAACAGCATAGCAGGCTATTTTAGCATAATTTTCCCAACTGTGTTAGTTTACAGATCATGGTTTTTTAGTATTTGTTTTTTAACTAATTTCTGTGTTTCAAAAAGTATCACATGCCAACGGTTCACAGTGAAAAAAGCTCTGAATCAAATGTTGTTAACAACGGGCTAGTTAGCAGAAAATTTTGCAAGCTAAAAACCTAGCTATTTTCCATAAGATTGCATGAGTCCAAAACAGCGCTAAAAAACAAGAAAACAAATACGGAATTTGCGTCCTTCCAAGTTGACAGACACTCACCTGCAAACGCTAATATTTTTTTACGTTTCGTGGGTAAGTAACACATTGTGTAAAGAATATGCTAACTGCTAATAGGTTAGGCCTTGCTGTATTGTTTGCTTGTTTTTTGTGTTAAAATGTCTTTTTATTGAGCTTTATATGCCTTTTAGTCATAGGAAATACATTTGTTATAGATTTATGAACATATTGTATATGATTTGATAAGAAATTTGTTAGGCTATGAGCTTGACTGGGTATTGCATTCAAAACAAAAACCATTGTGGAATTAGCATCATACTAATACCTAAACAACTGGTGATAAAACATGAATACAACATCAGTTCTTTAGTAAATGGTATTTGCTCAACTGCCCTTTTTGATTTCAGTGTTAAACCAAAAACAACAAAAAAACATACTTAATTTTTTTGTTTTTAATTTAACCATAGCTGACAAGCCCTAAAACAATTAGTATTGTATGCCTGGGCAGGTCTCTACTAGTCTTCAGCTTGATGCATTTTGGTCCTCCCTCAGGCTAAGAGGTGATGAGGCTTGGGTCAGCAACAAGCTTTCACTTGTGATAAACTTGCTAATTGACAGTAAGTATTTGTAGACCATTTGTCTTATCTGATTGTAAAAAGTCTAGAAAAGTCCTTTAGCAAAAAAAAGTTTTTAATAACAGTGAAACTGGATTTAATTTTTTGCATTTAACAGTGTTTAACTGAAAGCAATAATTAAAAAAAAAAAAAAAAAATTTATAAAAATTTAAA
>VUQG01016447.1:29390-63120 GCA_015106755.1 Etia nguti | reverse complement strand
AGGGGGGTGAAAGGGGGAAAAAAAAAAAAAAAAGCTGAGGAGAAAAAAGAGAAACATCTCCAGGAGGACCAGGCTCAGGGAGGGTGGCCATGTGCCGCAAAGCTGGTTTGAAGTGGCGAAAAAAAAAGAGATGGAAAAGATGACAAACAATGCAAGACACAAGAAAACAACACTTTGTGCCATATATTCACCAAATAACACTTTTTTTAGAGCTGCATGTAGCATGAGATTCAAACTTTTTGTTGTTTCAAGAACTGCCAAAAATGGCAGCTGTCTTTTATAAGCTGTCACATGCCTCCTCCAGTGGGGGGCAGACTTCTATTAATTGCACAGTAAAAGTTAGTTTTAAGCAGAGTAAACAAGCGGCAACATTGGAAACCATGCCATGATGTCACATTGTGAAGTGAGATAGGATAGGAAAGGATGAGTCTGAACGTGGTCCCTCTAACTTTAGACCTTTAAATTCAGACTTGGAGGTGTTTTATGTTACACGCTGTAGGATTTTTAAGAGTAACAGCTTTACTTGAAGGCCGTTAAGCTTGTTAAATTAGTTCAGCACCTTTGAAAGAGCTCTCAGATCCTTTCTCGCTTCAGGTAGCTTCTTTGGCCTCATGGAAAAAGTCATTGGTTTTAAAGACATTCATTTTTTTCCCCTCTATTGTTTGAAACGAACAGCTTGTTCTCAAAAGCAGGGTAAAAATTTACATTAAGTGTAAAGTAGTATTTCGAAACTGACCGCTTACGCATATACTGTAACCGTTACGTGGTAACATGGGTCAAATTATGGCCCGAGCCCTATATTTAGGGTGGGTTCATGCCTACACCACACTGTGTAAATCTCAGAGATTCCAAACTACTCCTGAACAAGGCCATGATGTGCTTACTTCATTTGCCTTCTAACCAAAAGGATGCAGGCACACTGCTGGTTAAATTTCATTTGAGTTTGACTTTCATCATTTGCTGAAAAACAGTCCCTGTGAGACGTAAGATAGGATATAGTGTCTGAAACAGGAAATTATGATTTACTACTCAAGTGTTTCTATCAGTTTCTCCACGCTTTGTTTTCCACACACACACACATCAAAAGTCAGGCAAGCTATGACAGTCTGAAAGTCTGTCAGGCAAGCTATTACTATTAATATTATTATTACTATTATCATCCAGCTTTTGCTCCCTTTTTTCATTCTTGTCTGCTGTTGGTGACACCTAAAGATGGTGAGACTGTGGCAGAAAAAAAGAAAAGTAGCTGAGCAATTCCACATCCTTGCTTGACAGTTTCCTCAGTAAACATATACTATGAGCAGAGTGCACCAGCTGTTCGCAGGCTCAAGCTTAGCCAAGTTATAATATTAGCAAAGTAAAGATTTATATAGCACTAAATCAAAGCATGCAGCACTGCATAAACTGCAGTCACATGTTGAGATTAGTTGCAGTACCTGCCAGGTGGGCCCATAAATATATATGGAATTTGACTGGCACACATTGATTTGACCTTTAATTAAATGTCATTAAAAAGTTTGGAGGTTAAAAAGTAGGATTACCTAGGTCAGAGCTAAGCATTTAAAACTGTGTATGACAGCAGGCCGGCTGCTGCAACTGAACCCACACATCGACGTGAGCTTTTAAACTGTTAACACCTGATTGCAGCAAATTGCATGTAATTTGTGCTTTTTCTCAGCGGGTTGGCGTTGATTGTACTATGGCTCCAAGAAGGGTAAACATTAGAATACACTAGTCACAAAAGTAGATTGCGAGGTAAGTAAAGTCTGATTCCAGACTGATGTGTTTCCCCTTACCTGAAACTAACCCTAACCGAATCAGTGGCCCTAACCAGTCACGTTTTATGGTGCCCAACCTGACCACAACATTAACCCTAAGCAGTAATCTCCAACTAAGGTGTGCTGGAATGATATATTTACATTTCTATTGCAGCTAAGACATTCCCAAATTCTACCAGAACCAGGTAAAAAGTCTCATTTGGATTGAAAATATCTTTTTCTGGACAAACTGCACATTTGTACAATGCCCCTTCATCCCAGCTAACCACGATGGACTCTAAATAGTCTGTCATAGACTCCATCATGATGCAGGACTTATGTGTCCTCGCGCTGCTTTCTGCTTACTCTCCAGAATAAAGTTTCCAAACACTCACTGTGTTGTCTGTGGTTATGTTAGGACCCACCTCCTGTCAGTCATAGCCGACAGACAAACCAAACCTTGGCAATTAGTTGTGGGTTTATGCCTCGAAACTGAAGGCCTCTTCTTGATGTTTCTACATAATTAGGCACCCTTTACTAAGTTTCAATAACATTTACTTTTTCATGCAAATATGGGAAGCGGGAAATAGCAAATGCCAGCGCAGGAATTTGGCTGAATCTGTCTAGTTTGTGTTTCTAAGCAGGCACTTTTGCTGGATGCTTAAAGGCACCTACACAGACAAAAAAATAAACTCACGTGGTGCACCCCCGTCTTTTGCTGTTTGTTTTGATCACGATGATATGAGCGCCCAAAACACAGAGAGTTTCCACTGGCCTTTAGTTGGAACCAAGCTCATATAAATATTATCACGAGTGCATAATACTTGTGCACCTGTGAATGTGTTTTGCAGCTGCCCGCAGGAGAGCGATACATCAGATTAAACTAGAAAAGCATGAATGCACACACACACGCACACTCTCGCATGCTTTTAACAAACACTAACACATATCTTTCCTCCAGATTTACACAACTGACACGTTGTCATGAATTCACAAAATGCATGTTATCAACTGAGTGCAAATCCCTTCCTGGCAGTGTACAACAGCCTGCATGGTTGTGCTCTAGAGAAATGCCTTTCCCCTGAGTGTGAAGGGTAATCCCCCGAGGAAGACCTTTCAGCACATTCAGTTTTTGTAGAATGAAATCAGAAGGATAAAATGTTGCTTAATTGTGAAATACTGTTTGTGTGTCTACCTCAGTATGCTAAGTACACACACTGATTTTAAAATCACAAGGTGCGTCTGCATGTTTTGTTTTTTCCAACCAACTAAACATGTATTTTTCATTCCTACTGATGGTTTTTTGAGCAGCATCATTCTGTTTTCTGTTCCCTGTTATTCAAAATGTTAAACCTTTCAACTTGCGCTGTTAGTCTAAACTGTTACACATGATTAGGATGTTTTACCAATAACGGCTCAGTAACTGCGCTGCTCAAAAAATGAAAGGAACACTTTCTAATCAGAGTATACCATCGAGTTGGTCAAACGTGATCCAGTCAGTTAAGTAGTAGAGGGGGTTGTTAATGTGTTTCAGCTGCTTTGGTGTTAATAAAATTAACAACAGGTGCAGTAGAGGGGCAACAATGAGACACCCCCAACACAGGAATGGTTTTGCAGGTGGAGGCCACTGACACTTTTTCCCTCTTCTTCTTCTTTGACTGTTTTTTTTTTCACTCTTTTTGATATTTTGGCTAGGGTCAGTGTCACTACTGGCAGCATGAGGCGATACCTAGACCCTACAGAGGTTGCAGGTAGTCCAACTTCTTCAGGAGGGCACATCAATACGTGCCATTGCCAGAAAGTTTGCTGTGTCTCCCAGGACAGTCTCAACAGCATGGAGGAGATTCCAGGAGACAGGCAGTTACTCTAAGGGGGTTGGACAGGGCCGTAGAAGGTCCTTAACCCATCAGCAGGACCACTGTCTGCTCCTTTTTTCCAGGAGGAACAGGATAGCAAAATCCTCTAGTGGACTCCGTGCTCACTGTGGAGCGCGATTATGATTTGCCATAGAATACCAGAGCTGGCAGGTCCACCAGTGGTGCCCTGTGCTTTTCACAGATGACAGCAGGCTCACCCTGACATGTGACAGACATGAAAGAGTCTGGAGAAGCACATTATGCTGCCTGTAACATTGTTCACATGACCAGTTTGGTGGTGGGACAGTGATGGTCTCAGGAGCTATAGCCAAGGTTTGTATGACCCCCAGTACGCAGGGCTGTAAGAACTACTCAGTACAACTTTGAGTTGCTGAAATGAAATGTGTTTTATTACCCAGTCCATATCATTAGAGATATTCAGCATGATTTTTATTCCCATTGAGATCTGTTTGTTTGAACAGTGTATTTTGCACCAAGCGTCCATGTAAAAAATATCAGATGTGGTTGGAGAGGAAGGCAGCGAATCGACCAGAAAAGGGATCAAATTGAAGATGGCTCCTGGCTACAAATTTATGCTGTGCTTGTTTACAAAGGTTTTTCAGAAATTGTCTCCTTTTATTGGTGGATTTTGTTGCAATAAGGGATCAAGCACTGAATCCTTTGACTTGATACCCAAAAAGTCTGTTTCATTATCTCTGCAGAGTTTTGACAAGCTCAGCCCCATTCTTGTGTAAACAAGCAGCAAATCAGAGAGCAGAGGCAAGGATCACCTCAGAAGGGAGTTGTAGGTGGCATCCTTAGTCAACAGCATGCTAAGCATTATCTGATGCAATTGGGAGATGTTTATGTGGAAATAAATTTCATGCTTTTCTGACAGTGATAATTTATGCACTCCTAGTTAGGTTTATTACATGAAGGCAGAGTGCACCAATCAATGGGGCACCACAGTTTCCCACCTGGTAGCTTGTTTGTAGGTTGACTCATTATTTCAGCAAGCTGGGTTTGATTCAGCTCCGGCTCTTTGCTGCATGCATGTAATGTGTACAGCTCTCTTCCACTCTCTGTCCAGTACTGGCAAAAAAAACCAACTTAATACTTAAATGCTTAAGAAATGATCTTATTAATGAATACAAGTTTAGGTTGATTCAGATGAAAGTTTTTCCATCAATTCTGTATAACTTGAATGACCCGAGTGACTCTGTCAGCAGCTGAGCAACACTTTGGATCGCTCCTTGCCCCAGGCTGGCTGTATACTCTGCAGGCAAGCAAGCACTCAGATGCACTACCTTAGTCTCACATATGGCATGCAGCCCCTCTTGGCTCACACTGGTCCTGCTGTTCTTTGTCCCACTCTGTTTTTATTTTTTATTTTTTTGTTCTCTTTGGAGAAGTGATGTCATAAATTAAACATCACGTACATGCTGTAATAATTAAGAGCCAGCAGGATATGCTAATCAGAGACGCTACACTCTGCGCTAGAAGGGGAGTTTGAGAGATAAATCGCACGCCAGCTGCAGTCCGGGTGGTTGTGCCTCAGCTGAGAAAAAAAAGGTCCACACTGAATAAGTTGAAGTGGTGTGGTTGAATCATTAGTGATGTCACTGAAGGGGTAAGAAGGGGTAGTCCCGAAATCTGGATCAAATCTTCTTTTTTGTAAATCGTGTCTCATTTTATGTTGCTTTGTTTGCCAGCTTATAAAGCAGAGGCAGTCCCTTGTAAGTGCAAAGTTGGAAGGAAAAAAGCTTGTGGTAAAGCTCGTTTTCCTTTTATTGCCAAAAGCTTTTTAACCCTTTGGCAACATCACAAACACCAAATACTCTATAACTTCCACATTTAAATAAACTGTATGTATATAATATAAAGGCAGATTACTAGATATGTGTTCTGTATTTGCTTTCTATTCCCATACATCACAATCTGGTTTTATGCCAAAGAACGTATATTATATTTTTTGCAGTTTTTGGTCCACTGAGCATTAATTCTTCAGACTTTACATCTAGTGAAATGTCCTGACAGCTATTGGATGAAGTGCTTTAAAATTTGGTGCATGGTCCTGAAGGATGTCTACTAATAATTCTAGTAATCCTCTGTCTTGTTGTCTGTTCACAGGCAAGCTGGCACTTTCTGTATTGGGTCATATTGACTCTGATCATCAATTTCTTTCTCTGGTACCTTCATGAGATTAATGACATAAATGATCTTGAGTAAAATCTCTACAAAACTATTGGATGTAATGTCATTATGTTTGCTACATATTCCCAGGACACATCAGGATTAGTAAAAATTAACACTGTTAAGATCACAGACAGTATAATTGATGAATGTAGCCACCCTGATGTAAACCAAAGGGTTTGGGAAGGCTTGTCTTGTGTAAATGGTTAGCCAGAAAGCGATAATCCTTTGTGTTCTATCTACTATGATCAAAAATGAGTGACTCAGCCCACAGCATCATCAAGAATGTGTTTATTCAGGTGATAGAAGACGACTATTTTCTAGATTTATGTAGTGCCACAGGGCTTTTTGCAACCACAGGTATTGCCCCCTGATAGCCATTAAAAAGAATGCAGAATTCAAGCACCTCCATGGTGGCTTCATTTTTCAGATCCAGAAGCTACATCCATCTTTTGGTTGATACAAATGTGTGGTAAAATGTGAGTAAAGTAGAAAACATTAGTATAGAGGCAGTTGCAAGTCAATAAGGCGTGTCTTGCATTTGAAGCACTCTGATTTTTTTTCTTCATCCTTCCATCTCTATTTTCTTTATGAATGCACATGTGTGTGTGTGTGTTGTTTGACCCCAATCTGCCATTGACACATATGGTATCCCCAGTGTATTGTGAGTCATTATTGTGCTCTTATTGGTTTGTTTGTGGATGTTTGTCATTGATGCAGACACGCTGTAAGAACCCAACCCTGACAGTGTCCTAATTTTGTGGAAAACTAGCTTCAGTCACTGAACTTCAAACTGCCATGGTAAATGGACTTGTTCTTATATAGTCCTTTTCATCTCGAGAACTCATTTTACACAACATGTCTCATTCACCCATTCACACAAGCACTTTTTTTTTCTAAATTTAAGTGCTTTCTATCTAACATTCACACACTCACTATCTGATCACATAAGAAGCAATTTGCGATTCAGTATCTTGCCCACGGATACTTTGGCATGCCAACTGGAAAGCCCACCAACCTTTAGTTTAGTAAATGATGATTCTATGTTACCTTATTTTGCCAGCCCTCTCACATTAATCGTTTGTACTTTTTTGGCAGCTGTTAGACTTTGAATATGGCTTTGTAAAGAGATGAGAAGAGATGCACCCAAGTTTAATGAGATTCTTGCTAGCCATAATGCAAAGTGATGTAAGATGTCCCATTTTGTTTAGATACATTGTTTTGGTGGTGAGTTGATTGTTGAGGACCCAAAGAGCCAAACAGAGAAGGAATAGAATTCTAACTGAAACCAAGAATTAATTGTTCATTAGAAATCTAAAAGGTAGACCAAAATCCAAAAGTTACAGGGCGTAAGGGAAAACAGAAGAACCATAAACATTACCAGCACATTAACAGACAAAATAAAAAAGACTAGGACAGGACTATTTATACACTGTTGATTGTGTATAAATAGTACTAAAAATAGAATGATAGGTAACTAATGACAGGAGGGGAACAAGAGCTAGCTGAACATAATTAACACATGTGTCAACAATTAGGGAAATAAAAATACCACAAAGTACAACTGATAACTAACCTTTAAAGTAAAATAGGAATTAGCCAAAAGACTAATCATAAACAGAGACGAGAAGACTCACATTAAAGCTGGACAAAGAGAGGACAAAGGCGCAACCACAGAAAAATGAAATGGGGAGAAACAGGAAACGCTGAGGGAACTAAACATAAAGGCATCCAAAAGTCTATAAATACTAAATGGAACTTAAATAATACAATAAACACTGAGGCAAAGCATTAGTAGACTAAAAAGATAACAAAATTCAACCTACAAAGCAAAAGAATCAGAACTTCAAACACTAAAATAACAGAATATATTAACAAAGGATTCATAATTCAGAGACATCAAGTGGCCTGCAACTCATGAATATTTTAGGCTTCTTGTTTACATTTAAAATCTTATATTGAATAGTCTTTTACCAATCATTTCCTGCCTTAGGATATACAGTATATACTGTTGTTGATGCAGTTTTGGTTTTCATAGTGCCTTTATTCTAACACCCTTCTCACACATCATCTCGCTGCTTTCAGAAGAATCTGATCCAATCGTTGTCTGAAGCTGCACTTTCTCACATGCAGCACATAACTGTAGTTTGTCCACATCACACGTGTTCTCACTTCTGTTAGTGCTCTGTTTGGTTTAGTCACTGGGTGGGACTTGCTCGCTGAAAATTCTCCAGGACATTTACCTGCTTTTGGTTTCATTAGACATTTCTAAGACAGTAAAATTTGTTTACAGTACAATTATTTTATATATTTGTCAGCTACTTTCCAACTGTGAAAACAGATTAACTAACTTGGACTGGTGCAAGTGAATGTTCTGGACTTTATACACAAAACATCCAAGTACTACGTGTCCCTCTCGAGCTAACAATGTTCTTGTTTCTCGTTCCAAACGTTTCTTAAAATTCTTCTTTTTACTGAGCTTCATAAGACCTTTTGTGTATGAAGCATTGCAAGATGTTCAGGAAATGCTGGAAACAGTGAGATGTGCTGAGTCAAGCAGCCTGTGGTCATCTTTTTTTCCCTTTACTGCTCATGAAGCCATCGGCTCCATTGCCTCGCTGACTAAATGCAATTTGAGGGTTTGGATTCTAACTCATATTAACCTTTTAGAGAAGAGGCACTTTGTGTCTTTGTCATATTTCTTGATGGTGAAAGTGTTGCCCATATGACTGACTCCAGAATGGAGGAAACTTTCCAGTTAATATAATGTTAAACTAGTAAAGAGGAAAAAAGGTCCATTAATGTATATAGTTTACAAAAGTAAGGACTGAAAACTGCCTGACAGTCCCTAGACTATTTTTCACCGCTTTTCCATCCCCATATCTGCCCAGCAGATGTTCTCACACATAGTCAGATCCACACAAAAAGCAGTACCAAATGTAATACAGTTATGTCCTGGTGCATTAAATAGGCCTCTCTGAATTCCAGGAGCACCCATCTCAGATATTCAAACCATTTCCCTGTTGTGTTTTATGCCTAAGGGAGCAATCCTTCTCACCTCTGTCCTTTATGCCACTTAAGAAAATCCCATGTTTATTCTATGCATGAAGAGAAGTATTAAAAGTCAGGTGGAGCTGCATGCAGGCACGAGTAAGACTTCATTTAAAAGCACCAATCAACAGTTCCTATTGGTTTCCTTCAAGGTTTTGCAAACCAAGCTTAATGGATTTCTGGGAATAAAGCATGCTTATACAAGCACCGCAACTCATGCAGCATGCACACGCATATACAATCCATACATGTGCACGTCTTTTCCATCACTCATCTTTTTACTGCTAATCTTTCTCCTCCTCCTGTTTGATACACTTTCCATCTAAAATGATTCATCAAAACATTTAATTGAGGTTTGGCAGCACTGCTATGGAAAATCTTAACTTTTCAGCTTGTGCCCAAGTGCTATTGGTCTTGATAAACACAATGTCTGGAAACGAGACTTGCAGCATAGTAGTGGGAACTTCTTGTGAACTTACTCCTTGAGCATATTTAAAAATTAATTGTTTTTTTTAATCAAAGCTTACATGAAAGAAACATAAGGCCACAATTTACCCATTCATAACATGCTGTAATACCACTCCTTGGATGTCTGTTGTTTTATGGCTGCTACTTGCCACTTCTCTTGCTAAGATCATAAAAGCTGAAGCTGTTACCATGTAATGGTTTGCACTGGAAATCCAGATGTCTTCTGGTGAAAGCACAGTTGGGGAGGGTCTTTTTCAGTGGAAAGAGGAGGGAGGGAACAGGGGACATGAGAGGTGAAGAGTGTGGTGTTACTAGGAGATGCACGTGATGAAGATGGACTGGGTTCAGTGGGAAAACCTGAGAGGTTTAAAAGTTTCTGTGTCTTTGTTAAAAGACATATGGCCACAAGTGATGCCTAAAATATGTAGACAGCCACAGGACATGGCAGTCTGGTTGTGAAAGGCTGGTAGCAAGGGAGAGGGGGGCAACATGTCAGAAATTGTAGTCTTATGGTTGCTTCATGTGGTTGATGACGCACTCACATGAGTACACCACAAATCTCTGAATGAGTAAAAAACGTTTGTGAAAATTTTCCTCTCGTATAAGTCCAGACTACAACAGTGTGGCTCAGACTTGGGTAATGTACTCCATAGACTGGGCATAAAATGTAAATGTTGAAATATTGATGGAGCTATAACTGAGACAAAATCATCCAGAATTAGGACAGTGGGTGCTAGTGGAATATTCCACCTAGTTAAATGCCTGCGTTTTGTTCAGTCCAGTTCAGTCACAATCAGACCAAGACTGGAACTACTGGTGAGGGAGGAAGAGAAGAACACTGGGATTTTTCTACTACTCACTGGGAGCTACTCATTCACTCTGTCTAGGTTTCACTCCCTATTCCTTGCTTATCCTTTTTCCTTTTCTCATTATAGCACCATCTATACTGTTTGATTCTCCTTTAAAATCCTTTCAGCAGTATGGGTTTAGGTGATCAGCAATCCACCACTTGGGTCCAGATCGGTTCTGATCTGAGTTCATACACAGCAAACACAGTCATTGTTCCTTGAGGATGACTCCGCCCAGTAACGGTGTTGGCTTTCACATTTGATTTTTGGCAGTAATATGTGACAACAAATTTTTATAGATTGTCCTGAGATTTGTTTTTTGATTGTGTCCAGATGATATAAAGTCAAACAATGTTTCTGGCTTCCATGTTTGTGCCTGTGTCCTCATTCTGGTACATCTACATTTTTATAAGAGATATGAAACACTATACCTGTTCCTGCTTAGCAACTGGTGTTAGCATTTAGCAGAAAAAGCCTCACAGAACTGCTAATGTGGCTAAAAAGCAGCTATTATTTCTCTACCAGTTTATTTGCATGATCTCAAAAAGACCGTGAATGAAAAACAGTCACTGTTGCCAAAAAAAGCAACATCCAGAGGGAGACACCTTGATGGAAAAAAAAAAACAAGAAACAAAACATACAGAACTTGAAGTGGAGAGAGGCCAAAATGAACAGAGGGGTATTGGATGGTGTGATGGGAAGAGCGTGTCTAGACTGTTCCTGGCCTGCCTGAGCTTTTGCCCTTTGAAGTGCGCGTTCATGATGCGTGCTGAACTCTTAGGGCATTTGTGCGGGGCTCTGATGAGGCTTACTCCAGATCTTCTGATTTTAGACCGTCATCTCCGGGTTTATAGTCCCTGGGCACCATCATACTGCTCGCTGTCTACTTTCCCCCCTCCATTCATATTTTTTCCACTGATCTCTTTCCCTTTCATGCACCCCCTTCTCCTTCCTGCATGCCCTCACGCCATTTTCTGTCCTTTTTTGCAGTGCTGGCCCCCACCAAATTCCAAGCAGATGTGTACGTGTGTGCACATGTGCATGTGCGTAAAAAGAGAAAGAGTGCTCTTTTTATCAGATTAAGAGAAAGATCTCACACTCGAATGCTTATTTTCTTTTTGATCAATTGTGAGACCTTAACTATAAAAAGAGTCACTTCTGCACAAAAGGTATAGAAAAAAAAGGCAAAAAAAAAAAATGTGGCAGAGGTAATGACTCTACCATAAGCACAGAAGACATTTTCAACATTTGTGTCAAAAGTGGGCTGTAGTGTAGTGTAGCTGAACAAATGGACATGGTAGAGTCTTTAACAATGTAGTTTCAGCAGAGGTGGTAACACTTCAGCAAGTCACACGTAAAGAGTTGCTCAAGGTTTATTTTAGAGGGGTTTATAGAAAGGATGAGGTAGCACTTTCCAGAATCTTCCAAAAATTACAAGAAGGGTGGGCGGGCAGTCGGGAGGAGGGGACTTTGTCTTCTCAAAGACTATTAAGCTATACAACCCACTGAGAAAAAAAAAGTGCACTGAGAAAGCTGTTAAAAAGCCTACTGTGGCAGGCAAAGTGTGTTTGTAATATGCTCTTTCACAGAGAAGTGTGGGGAAATAATGAGCTGAGTGAATTAAACAAGATGACTTAACATTTTCTACAGTTAGTTGTGTGCTAGTTTGGCACACAGCTGGGGGATTTAATATGATGTCAGAGCACACTAAAGAGATGAGTTCTGGGGAACTTGGGAACTAATATACAGACTGGAGCATCATTACAGAGAACTCATTCAGATAAATAAAATGTGTAAAGATAGCTGGCGGCCTCACTCCCAGCTCACTCCCTTCAGTCATTTGGTTGGACCTGATGTATTAACTGACTCTCCAATACTGCAGCATACAGAGTCAATGCTTTGAATATACCATTTTCAAACACAAACTAAGTAGTTTTGATAGCTAAACATAATGGCTCTGTCATACTAGAGAAAAACTAGGACAGCAACACCCTTAATACCAAGAAAATACAGTGGTGACTGGTGACTGCATTGAATTTTTAACATTCGACGACCAATAGCAAGCAGTTGTGGCAACCAAATAGTAACCCAGAGCTTGAGTGTGCAACACCTTCAAACTCTCAGCAGTCACTTTCAATCTCAAGGCAGTTGCACACCTCACCTGGTAGAAGGGGAGCCTGTCTCTGCACAACTGACAAAGGTTTGCAAATAACTGTAGCTAAACTTATGAAATTAGATCGTTTGCCGACAGTCTGTCTGCATCTGCGATGTGTCTCTTTGCATTAGGGGAGTCTGCTCAACTGGTTTCCAGCTAGTTGTGTTCTCGTCTGGTTATATTCTCTGCAAAGCGCGTATGTCATTCTGTAGTTAAATCGCCACCCTCCAGCAACTCTATTGCTACTTGTGGAAGAATTTATTATCTTTTTCAAAACTATGAGTTTCTAGCTGGCCTATGAATGTAAGTAGTTAATGTGAATTTCTGTCTAACTTGAATTTCTGTTTATTTAAACAGAAACAGATTGGCAACAGACAGGAAAAGAAGCACAGTTAATTAGGATATTATTTTAAATAGATTGTATGTAATTGCCAAGTGATTTCAAACTGAAAGCAGACTCTGTTTCATCACCATCTCGATGCACTGAAGTTGCTTTGAAGGTGGTAGCTGATTGCATTTGTTTACTGACCTGGTCCTTGTCTTCAAAACAACCATTTCAAAGGTAACAAAATTACAAGTTCCTTGCACACGTGCATAATAATTTTGGTTACACCATGGTCTCCAATTACAATTTTCCTTACTGTGAAATCAGCATAAACAAACAGCAACTGAAATGAATGTTATGTGGAAAAAAAGAATGTATAGATGGAAAGTTTGGTCATTTACAATACCGTCCCTCCTTCTGCCTCCTAAATGAGTTCTGGGTCGCTTTACAATTTGCAGCCAGTATTATGTCACTGTGTCATCGCCAAAGTGCGTCTTTGAGACACCAGCAGTATTAACAGCAGTGTTTTAAGCCCTCAAAAGAGTATGAGACAACAAAGAAGTTCTAGTGGAATAGTAATCAGATTTAGCAGCATTGTAAATAGTTATGTAGATAGACAGATAGAAAGACAGACAAATATTCCTCTATGGCACTAATCACTGCTTCGGGCGCTCCTTGGCACACCTTAGTGGAATTATCTGGTAACGGAATGATCTTCATTACACTGACAGCATGGCATGAAGGAGGAGGTCACTGAGTTTAATATGGCACATAGTTTGCTGACATCCTTTTCCCCACCATTACCTCCAGCGGTTCGAAGTTAAACCCTGCAAAGGAATTTTTCTCACCAGCATTTCATCAGTTTCTCAAATGCTTAAATTAGTACAGCATGAAAAGTTGGTTTTGCATGTACACTGAGCAAACAGAAAGTTCCAAGTATCCTTAAGAGGAAGTTAGCTGATCTGCTACTTTATGTCTAAATCGTCAGTGTTAGAAAGAGCAACCCATTTTTCACCCCGAGTAGCAATATTTTATTGTAAAAGGCAGCACACAGGCTAAATATCGCTGTGTAGATGGCTTGATGAGCGCGTCATAGAAAAACAAAAAAGAACCGCACTGATGGTACATTCTGAGCCTGAGTGATCTCAAAAATTTATTCAAAATGCAACATGAAAACAGATCATACTAGTTGGGTTTTATTACCCTTATGATAAGTTATTGCCAAATTTAGTAGTCTGGTGGTTTTGGTATGAAGTACTCTGGGACTGCATAAAATAAAACAAAACAAAACAAAATGTTTTGTTCCACCCGTAGCCAACACGCTAAGCATTTTCATATGTTATATGTGCATGCTGGGTACAATGTGGTGAGAAAGTTGGACCTGGTGTTTGGATTCTGAGAGTTCTCACTGCCGGTCAAGTTCACTATTCACAGCATGTCCAACCCACCCTCAGGCCACCAGTTCTATTCAAATACGATATTGTTCTCAGCAAATAAGTAATAATTATAATCAAACATTAACCAAAAATGTTATCTTCCTGGCCTCTGAGTATTTCAGAGGCTGCTGATTTAATGGGATTTTCCCCAATAACCAACCCTAGGGTTTACAGAGAATGATTAAACGGGAGAAAAGAACCAGTGAGCACCAGTTCTCTGCCTGAAAACGCCTTGTTTATGCCATGGGTCATGGGAGAGTGGCCAGACTGCTTTGAAATAATAGAAAGGCAAAGGTAAATTCAATTCCATTTTATTTATCTAGCAACAAATCAAATCAGTCACTTCAAGGCACGTTATATTATAAGTTAAAGACCCTACAATAACAGAGAGTAAACCCCCAAAATCAGTCGATCCCTTATGAACATTTGGTGACAGCCGGGAGGGAAAACTCCCTTTTAACCCGAAGAAACCTTTGGGTTAAAAGAAACCAGCAGGGGAAGCCTATTGCTGCAACACATTGGAGGTGAGGGGATGGAAACTGGACAAAAGACACACTGTGGAAGAGAGCCAGAGATTAATAATAACAAAAGATTAAATGCAAAGTGGTGTATAAACACCAGTGAAAAGAGTGAAAAGAGGTGAGTGAAGATGCAGTGCTCAGTAATGGGAGGCCCCAGCAGCCTAGACATATTAGAGTGTACCCGAGGAAGGATCCAACCCCAACTACCATTTTTAACACAAGGAACGTTTTAAACCTAATCTTAAAAGTAACCCTAACCCTAATCAGACAGTAGGGCGTCTGTCTCCTAAATGAAGACTTGGAGATGGTTCCACCAAAGAGGGGCCTCAAAGCTGAAGGCTCTGCCACCCATTCTGCTTCTAAATATCGTAGGAACCACAAGTAACCCAGCAGCCTGAGAGCGAAGTACTCTATTGGGGTGATATGGTAATACAAGGTCTTTAAGATAAGATGGGGCATAATTATTCAAGACCTTGTACATCAGAAGAATGTTTTTAAATCCAGTTCTTTAATAGGGAGCCAATGAAGAGACACTAATATGGAAGAAATATGGCCTCCCTTTCTAGTCCCTGTCACTAGTGTTGCTGCCACATTTTGGATCAACTGAAGATTTCTCAGAGAATTTTTGGAACAACCTGATAATAATGAATTACAACACTCCAGCCTAGAAGTGATAAATGCATGAACTAGTGTTTCAGTATCAATCTATGCACAAATTTAAGAAAGCAATCCTACATATTTTTTTTAATTTGCACATTGATGTACATATCCTTGTCAAAAACAGCTCTTTGATTCCTCACAGTAGAGGCAAAGGTAATGCCCTGCAGAGTATGCATCTAATTACACACCATGTTTCCAAAATCTTTAGGTCCAAGTACAATAACCTCAGTTTTATTTGAATTAACAATCAGGAAGTTAGAGGTCATCCAGGCCTTTATGTCTTTGAAGACATTCTTGTAGTTTAACTAATTGGTGTGTGTTATCTGACTTCAGATAAAGCTGAGTATCATCTGCATAGCAATGAAAATGTATGCTATGTCTTCTATCAGTACTGCCTAAGGGAAGAATGTATAATATAAAAAGAACTGGTCCAAGTACAGAACCCTGTGGACCTCCATAATTAGCCTTGGAGTGTGAAGGAGACATGATCAAGTTGGAGTCTATTAGATAGATTCAGACCACTCAGACAACTACTCAGATACTCAAATAACCACACAAATAACACTCATTACAAACATGATATACAGAAGAGCGTCTTTGAACACACAACACGGCAAACTGAAGTAGATTGGCTACAGCAGCAGAAGACCACACACAGTGCCACTGTCTGCTAAGACCAGGAAGGCTAAGGTTATTATTCACCTGGGGTCTCCAAAATTGAAAACATGAAAGCATGGATCCATCCTACCTTATTTCACCAGGTCAGGTTCATTGTGGTTTAATGGTATGGGAGATATTTTTTGGCACACCTTTGGTAGCAAGTGAGCATCATTCAAATACGGCCTACCTAAGTATTATTGCTACAAACTGTGGTGTGTGTAGTCAGTACCATCAGTAGTGTGAGGGAGTGGATGGGTGGAAAAATGGTGCGTGTAATGGTGTTAAAAGCAAAAGCCAAACCAAATGCAACCAGAGTCTAACATGGTGTCTCAGGGGAATGAGCCAAAAAACAAACCAACTATGCCCTAAAGGCTTTTTATATAGAGTCCTTGCACACTGGCCCAGATGTTGCCAGTGTCACTGATTGTAAATGGGAACTCCGCCTCTCCAATGCCTGCAAACAAGACACACATAAGCCAAAAGGAATGCAGGGTGCAGTGGGTCGTCACACTGACCATGTCCATTTCTTGAACATATGTTGGTGTCTTATATCTTGGCATCTTGTTGGTTCCTTCCAGCAGGCTATCTCATACTTTGGTGATCGATCCAGAAATGGTTGCATTTACCTTATTTCCAAATCAATGTTACCATCCACATATTGGCACATATCTTTGAGCTACAGCTGACAATTCTCAAAATTTTGAGTCTGTTGTAAGAGTCACACCTAATGTGTAACTTAATGTCATATTTTCTAAGATACAAAAACAACTCTAGCAAAAAGAGTTCTCACTTTCAGCTGGCTTGACCCAGATAAAAGTAGTCGTCCCACATTTGTGGATGTTATTTTCTGCTTTCTTCACGTCCACTGGACAAAAGCTAGAGTTTATAAAGGTGCGTGTCGTGCAGTGAACTAGAACCACTCAAAATGTAGGGCATCGAAGTCATGATTGCATCATGTAAAAAGCCTCTAAATTCGTATGCGGTTTATTAAGATTTTTTTGGAAATAAAATAAATGACAAAGTTGCAGTGAAATCTTTACTTTTTTCAGTGGACCATAGTGGAGCATAGTGGACCATAGGGATGCTGTGCCGAACTCAGATCAAGATCTGGGTTTCTACAACATTTTCTCTAAACACACACAAACAGCCATTAAAAGACAGTGAGCCACAAAAGTAAATATGTGCTAATACTGCGAACTACTGTAACTGCCAGAAACCTGCAGCACACACTTGCATTGATGTTGCAGCCATCTGGAACCCTACTGAAAGAATACTCAACTCATTCTTCCACAGGATATGGCATCATTTTGTATATCCTTTATGGGAACACAAACTACAGGGTCAGTTTCCACTCCAGTAGTGTTGGTTTGAAGAGGCTTACAAACACTATGTAATAGCAATCAGCTATCTGTGAAAGCAATAGGATAGCAAAGCCAAAATCTCTAGCAGAGGCAGATGGGAACAGCAGGAGATAGAGTGAGCCTAGCTGAAAATCAATAAAGGCATCAACAGAGTGTCATTAAGAGCAGCAAGGAATTACAATGCAATGGCCAACTGGCTTATTCTCTGTCTTCTGCTCCAGCATTTTTATATAGAAAGCCATATGCCTGGCGTGAGAGTCCTAACTCCTCACATTTCAGCCCCTTTTATCTGTCTCGTTTTCAGTTAAAAGATTTCTTAACATAAATCTGAATGTTGTATCAATATATCATTCTGGGATCAAAACTCTTGGTGCTTAGCCATGGCCAGAGGGCTGCGGCTTTGAAAATAGTTTACATTTTTAATCCTTAAGGGTAGCACTGGAGTCCAAGTCAGAATGAAACACCATGTGATGATCTGTCTTGTGAAGATCATTAAAAGTCAACGGCAAAATTCAAATGCCATAAAAGAAAAGTGATACTTTTACATTCCAAAATGTCACGGATTGCCCTGAGTGGCAAGTATAGAGACAAAAATTAATATTGTATATACTAATTTATTTCAGTGGAAACATTTCATTTTAAAAGTGTCAAGGTTAAACAGAAAAGCATCAACAGAATAAATCAGGATTAGACTTAGATTAGGAATTAGAAATGAATTTGATTCTTGGAAATAAGGCAGGTGTTTCAAAGAAAGATCCGAAGACAGGGTGTGTCTTATCACTAAGAGAAACTTAAAAGAAGCTGCTATGGCAGCAAAGTTAGCTTTGTTTTTACACTTAATTCTTCCAATAACACACTCTCATCCCACACCATCAGATACTGCTATTTGGTCAGATTCTGCTGGCAACGCAGAGACATGCACAAGGTGTCCTTTGATACCATGACTATGGCAATATCAGATGGTGAGAGATAACAGCTCCTTCTTTAAGATAAAAAAAAATGCTTGTATTAGGAAACTGAAGGACTGAGAAGTTTGCTTTTGTGGTTTGTATCTAGACTGTGTCTTCCTTTGTTTGTTGTCCAGTGCATTTAAATGCAGTGCTAAGGGATCTTCAATGGCATATATGAGACAAGTTAAGAATAAACCCATTAACCAAAGCAGACACCCAAAGCACACTTTGTACTTATTTGCCATCTCTTACACCTAAATGATTATGATTATGCTCTAAAATGGTGACAGCCATAAATACAGAAGCCAAAGACTTCAGAATGATAGTCTACAAACTGCTTCTTAGACTACAATGACCTGAATGACTGAGAACCTTCACAGACAAGAGTATGCAGATGATAAGTGCAACCTCAAAGAACACTTGTATTGCTGTAGGTTCTTAATCTTGTTTCATTTTTTCTGTGAATATCAATTTTTTAAAGTCTTTTAGCCAGTCCAAAACTCTTCTTCAGTTCTCGAAATCAAACAAGCACTGTGGTATCACTGCAATAAAGTGATTAGTGTGGCTGTTCTCCCAGGTGTTAAAATAGAGTTAAATATCCAGGCATGTATGAAAAAAGTTAGAAATTAGCAGGAAGCTATTTTGCTACTTTTCATATAAAGGTAATATAACACACATTTCTGCTTTCATTTTAGACATGAATAAAGAAACAAACAGTAGCAATGTTTGTAGGATTCTTGAAGTTGGGCTGACATATAATGACGGTACCTGGTGGCTACCTACAGAGCTATGGATAGGATCATTTAAATAATTAGTAGAGTAAACATAGAAGATGATGGCTACATTTTTCCCCCTCAATAAAGGTTAATGTGAGGATCCCTGATGGCCCGAGACAAATGCAATTGTGGGCAATGAAGAAAATGCCAAACTTGGACGAAACTTCAATCAAGAGAACATCTGAAATGAGTGATCCACAACACAATGTTAGTCATTAAAATGCTGCTGCGTGGTGTGGATGACTCTATGAAAAATTCCTGATCCTAAGCTTCATGTACCCTTTGAAATCTTAGTCAGCCTTAGAGCAGTTCTTTTCTGAAGCGTTCAAATATTTGGTGTCTGGCAATTTATGAGCAAATGGGACGTGGTTACATCATAGGCTTTATGAAACTGAGTCGCGATGCACATGTATAATGCTGATAAAAAGCCAGAAAGGACGACAACAATCACCGATTAATCTTACGGACAAGATAGATCCATTACAACATGTTAAAAAGACAACAGGCTCAATGAACACAGTAGGAACTTGGACCCAAAAACAGGATTTATACGTCATCACTTAACAAGCAGATTTCACATAAAATTGCCAAAGAAATACAATGAAGATCAATAGATTTCATGGATGGCAAACCCAAAAATGATAATATTTTGAACTACAGGACTATGTGAAGTTAGTTGTGGACTGGCTGTTTAGAGATGACATGCTGTTGAATTATAATAGTGGGTCTGCACATAGTTAAACTATGACTGTATTTAACTGATAAATACAGAAGACTCACCAAGCAGAGACCCGTAACATCCCTGGCAACAACTACAAATCAGACAAGTCCTGAAAGAGAACCAAAGAAAGAAGGGTCTCAGATTTATTTAGGATGGTCTGTCTATATATGTACAGAGCTAAATATAAAGTCTGTGGACGTGGGACACATGTAGCTTCCCTCCTTTTAATGTCAATCTGTCACTTTACCCCTCTCAAATGTTCACACACAAACCCGCACGTTATGTTTGAACAAATTTTGAAAGCACAGACACAAAGGCACACGAATGCCTCCAGTGCAAGCATATAAACCCATCACTCTTTCCTGTTTTCTGTCTCATATTCTCTCTTTCATATATTATCAGCCCCACACACAGTTTGTTTGACAGGCTCATCAACCATGTGTGGATGGAACAAAGTGTTTCCTCTCCCATGCCTCTGGGGTATTCAAACATTCAAAGCGTTTGAAACACGTACATTCCCAGTTTTAAAGATCAGCTGTTACTAATGATTTGCCACACACGAAAAATACAAGTAAGGCATTATGTAGGATAAGACAAGGCAATGGCATAAAAATGCTGCTTTACTTCACTTACAGTTGCTCTAAAAATATTTTATAAGCACCTAACAAAGGGCGTAATATGAATGCAGTGAGCACAGTCCTTCAGAGTGTTTTACCAGGGATCTGTGTACTCATCACATTACTGCTTTAGTCTCTCTTAGTATATTTATAGCAGTAGGCAAATGTGACAGAAAAGTTTATAGCAATGTGCACTAACTTCCCAGCTTCCCAGTGCAAACATTAGCGGCTATTCTGCTACTATCATTTAGTAGAGAAAGGACAAAAAGAAAGTGAATATTGCACTTTTGTCTATTAGTTGGACTAAAAGTTACAGAGTTGATTCAATTCAGAGGCAAAAAAAAAAAAATCTTTTCACAATATTAAGAGCAAATTTCCTTAGAAGTGCCAATATTGATGTTTCTGTGTGGTGCTGAGGATGTGAAATACTATCTATAATATTCTCCTGATTGGCAGGTGTCATCTGTTCAAAGATTTCTCCTGGAAATCTCTTCTTTTGAAGCTGTTGCAACATCTCCCTCTTTGTAATTTGGGAATATCTGCACAGATATATCACTGAAATGACGGTAAGAACTGACACCGGGCTTACACCAGGTTTGGTGACATCGTTTTGGGTTGCACTGCCATCTTGGATCCAGATAACGTACTTAATTATCATTAGCCATTATTAATTGTTGTGCTATAATTTAGAACATTGCATAACCTTCTTTCCTTTTTCTTTTTGGAAGGTGTGGTGCTGTGCAGAGGTGGTGATAAGTCAAAAAGCCATACTACCGCACAACCCCAACACCACCCTACCAAATACAACCATTTACATCTTGAAAGGTTAGAGCTGACCTTGTTGGGTGACATCATGGTAGGACTATGGTGGATCTGTCTTTCCTCCATTAAAATAATATGCTTGCTAGCTTAACAGCCAAGTACCCGCATAACAGCGGCAACATACCCAACATTACGTTACAATAACACCGTGTTGGTCCCACTGATAATGCATTGTGGCTTGTGAATGGTAATTTTATTTGTAACTGAAAAATTAAATCAACACTGAAGTTTCTATTAAAAGCTGCATTTTTTTTTTTTCATCTTTAGATAGCTGGAAGTGAGATGCCATGATCTACACCAGAAAAGGGTGTAGGGTGGATCTGGCTCACTCTGAGCTCACACCATCATTGTTCAGTAAGAGAAAAAGCAATAGGCAGGGAGGAGGTGGGACAGGGCAGGGCTAATGGGCCATGGCTGGAAAACTTCAAGCACGTGAAGGTGGAGCTCATTGTTGGAAAGCCTTCTTTATCGATATTACTCCACCCACTTTATTTTCCTGCCCCCTCCCAATGCACACACAGATACAGTTTTCCTATATTTTCTCCACAGCCTATCGTGTAATAGTAGAAACATATGCGCACTGCTGTGCTGACATGTGCGCCGGCCCTGGGTCCACAGGGAGGGTGAGGGATACATGGTGCACTGAAAAAATGCTATTAATTCCTCTCCTGCTTTCTTTTTTTTCCTCCCCTGTTTTCCGTTAGTTTCCCCACTGCTAGCGTGATCTTTTCACTTTTGACTTTGTGCACAGTTCTACCAACTTTCCCCTCCACAGCTTTAGTTTCTTCCAAACTTATTGATCCCCACTTTCCTTCCTCTGTTTCTCAATTTTACTGCCCTCACTTGTTCTGTTTGGTTATTCTTCAGTCAGCATTAAAGGATCTGCCTCTCTTTCTATTGCTCCCCCTTCCTTGTTTTCCCCCTTTTCCTCTTTCTTTTACATTTTTCACCACTGGCTTTTTCACCATTGGTGTGTTGAAACAAGCTGCACAAAGAGCAAAAGATGTTTTTAAAGAGAACAAAAGTCCTTGACAGCTGCACATTTGCCTTGGCTCCTGCTTTTGAGCAAATTCCATCCCACCCATTTGCATCACTCTCTGCTCCGACTGCCTCACGTTCTCACAGCTCCCACGTTTTAACTTTCCGTCACTTTTTTTCCCTATGCTCCCTCCCTCCTTCCCTCGCTCACTTCTTTTTCCTTTCCCTGATTTTTACAACCCCTCTCCTCTAGATCCCTCTTCCCCACTTCTCTCACCTCTCATTTGCAGTGTTTCTGCTCTTATTTTTGTTCCCTCTCGTCTCTGTGTAACCCATCCCGAAGCTTGGTTTTGCTTCCATTTCTGTCTTGGACGACAGATTTGTCATTTACTGTGACCATGATCCAATATCCTTCTGTCAGCATGATTCTGTCCAATAAGAAGGAAGCGTGGTGTGACCGTGACTCCATGGAAAAACAGAGAAGGAGCAGACAGACATCCTTACAGACAGACAGACCAAAAGAGCCTCCACCAAGCAGAGTTAAGTATGTCTGACACAGCTTGATGGAGACTCATTTTCTCAGAGGTTCATCTCATGAGTGTGCAGTTTAAGCGGGTGGGTGTTCGCTATAAAAGGGAGGATGACTCCTGTCTCTGGGATAAGAAACAGACATGCCCTCGAGTCGTTCCAGAGAAAAATGTAAACAGCTTTATTTTAACAGAGTTCGCAGTTATTTTCTCAAGACTTCCTCTCAGTAAGAAGTGCTGTGATAATAACAGAAATTCCCACATCACAAATACATAAAAGATGAATGACAGGAATGGCCAGGAATGACCTTAGGCATTCACCCTAAGGTCAAGTGCTACTGCTCAGACTATACAGGCTGTTAAATGTTATATACTATACAGGTTCACATGTTAAATGTTATTAGAAAAAGGCTTAACAAGTTTGACTTGTTTCAAAGCATTCAAAGGAGAAAGCCTTTTCTTTTTAAGAAGGACATGGCAGCTTAGGTTTGCAAATTTATATATGAACAAACCAGAAGACTCCTGGAAAAATGTCCTTTGCATAGACAGAAGCAAAATAAAGATATCTGACCATAATTCATAGTGCCATATTTGGCAAAAAACAAACACAACATATCAGGATAATCACCTTAAATCAACTGTCAAGCACGGTGGTGGAGGGATGATGATTTGGGTTTGTTTTACAGCCACAGGTCTTGTGCACTTTGCGCCCACTGAGCGGACCATGAACTTCTCTGTGTACTGAAGTACTCTAGAGACAAATGTGAAGCCTTCTGTCTGACAGAAGTTCAGCCAAAACTTCATGCAACACGGCAATGATCCCAAAGCAGCAAATCTACAACAGAATGGCTGAAACAAAAAGGATCAAGGTGCTGCAATGACCCAGTCAAAGTTCAGACCTCAACCTGATTGAAATGATGTACTTGGACCTTAAAGAATCTGTGCTTGAGTCAATGCCAGAAAATCATTAGTTCAAGTTATTGAATCAGTGAATCACAATGTACTTAGTTTTACACAAGACTTTATGGAGTCCTGTGATTATATTATAATATACCTCAGGACTTTCAACCAGTAGGAGTTCGAGTTCCATCCCATATGGTTATTTTTACACTTTTTTACTTCATTTTTCATTTCTGCTTGCTTTTTGGTTAGCTTTAGGCTCCAAAACAGCAAAAGTTTGGTTGGAACTTTCCTTTGTTGTCCACACATTATAAACTGGACAACTCTCAACTTTAAAAAAAATTTTTTAAATTCCTTGATCACTAATGAAATGGTTCAGTGTGCGTTGACTACCATCCAGTTTTAAGCGCATCTAATATTGAGGTCCTGACCAACCATCACTATAAATGACAGTTGGGGGGAGAACAGGTTGGGTTATTTGCCTTTATTGTACACATTATCAGACAAATTTGATGAAACACTGCGTAAAGTTTAATTTGAGCAAATTAGTCAACTCCAATTGTTATAATATGTAATACTTCAGTATATTTCAGTCTAGCCTTCTTGGGAAAAATCTGGAAGAAAAACATGTACTTTATGTGCTTTTCAAATTTAGCAAATAACAGGGAAAGACCGCAACTGTGTGAGGTTGAGACTTCATTACTGCTACTTTTAGCTCCTGGAATCGAATGAGGCTCTAAATTATGCTCTTGTGGATGCTCATCTCTAACACTGTTCTGAAGCTATGTTGTCAGTGGATGGATGTGGCCAGGACACTGCCTGTTTTGTTTTGCGCCGCAGCCTTTGGTAGGTGATGCTCAATTTAGGTGTCAGGTGATATCAAATTAAATTTGACTTATGGAAACACAGGGCTGCCAAGAAGAACGTTTTTAGGTGGGACAAACCACAACCTTAGAAAATCATGTGAAAATGTCTTCTCTCGCTCCTCTCTGCAAAAGGCGTGAGAGAATGAATTTTAAAACAGTGTCTCAAATGACTCCTTTTCTGTCTGAGCTGAGGTGGATGTTTGGATTCCAGAGGGTGCTCATGCTCTAGCTCATTCTTCCCCAGTAAAGCCTCAGGTCGAGGCAGGGCACAGCAAGTCTGCAAGGGTCAGCTTTCCAAATTGGCTTTGTCTTGTTGTCCCAAACTTCCTTCGCTCCCTGCACCAACCCTCCTGCATTTGCAGAGAGGCATGCATAGGAATGACTCTGATACAGAAAGCTTTCCTTTCTTTTCTTCCCGTTTGGACCTGAAAAATTGTATTTAAACCTTTCCATTGGAAATTCAAGCTGTGGCAGTTTCATATAATGTTTTGATAAACTGACTGAGGCCACTGAAAGATATGTTGGTTGAAAGCAAACCTTCTTTTACTGTAATTGCCTGAAATTGTCTCAAACTTGCAAAATCTGTGCAGGAGTGTTGTTTCCAATTTACCCCACTTACAACCGCTGACATAAAGCAATAGGCATTTTGTGGTTGCATAGTTGTATTGTGTGATGTGGGCCTGTTGCAGACATGTTTTACCCTCACTCTCCCAAGTTCTCCCCAGCTCCAGGACATGGTATTTAGCACCACTTAATGAGCCTCAACTTCAGCTGCCTCTTTTACAGCTAGCCATAAAGCCAGACAATACAACATCATTAGTGTCCTTTCTCATGAAACACTTTGTTATATAACTGAAGAAAGGAAGTTTGCATATTACATGTCCGCAAAAATATGTCAGGGAGATCCTGTCAAACAAGATTTCCTCCACAAAAAAGTTTTGTGTAAAGTCCACCAATCATAATTAAGCTATTTTCTTCCTCTGCTTATTTTAGGTTGGAAAAAACAACAAAACTGAATTGGCAACACCTGGTTTTAAACGAGCGTGGTGAGCCACTCGTTTTCATTTCAGCTTACAGCATCAAATTGCTTTTGCTGTGCAATGGAGATGACATTTGCAATGTTTATCTGCATCCTTTTTTCAACTTGTCCTCTCTCAGTCTACACCACACACATTAATCCTGTATTCCTACCATTTACCTCACAGCTTTGGTAAATGGACCCTTTTATAGTGCTTTTCTACTCCACTTGAGCACTCGTTCCAAAATGTTTCCTTCACCCATTCTCACACACACATTCATACAAGCACTTTTTTCTATGTTTTTCTATGTGTCATTCACGCACATTCATACTCCACTGAACGCATCAGGAGCAACTCAAGGTTCAGTATACTTTGTGATCAAACAGCTGTGATAATGTGGGACAGCTTTTCATTTTCTTGTCTGCAAGGCGAAATTTGTTAATTTGTTAGTACTCTTGTAGCATGAACATGATGCCGATCACTTCTATGGATTAAAAAATGATGCGAGTGAGGCAGTACTCAATGCTACAAATGTTTCCACAGTTGAACTGTTTGTCAAAAAGGACTCTTTAGATTTTTGTGGGATGATAAAATTGCATGGTGAAAAAGACTGAACCCCTTTAGCAGCCCTACAGCATGCACTCATAATTTGAAGTTTAGAGTTTGTATCAAAGGAATGAAGATGGGGATCAGAACTAAGGAGGATTATAAAAGTGCCAGTGCCTGTGTGTGTGTGTGTGTGTGTGTGTGTGTGTGTGTGTGTGTGTGTGTGTGTGTGTGTGTGTGTGTGTGTGTGATAAGGTTTGGGGGTGGGTTGGAGGGTTACACAGAAGGTCCAGCAGGAGGACAGGAAGCTGCTGTGGGGTGCAAGGCTGAGCAGATGAGGGGGCTGAAAGGCTCTGTTTACAGAAGCCACAGTCTGCTTAAGGCATTAGACCCCTCTCCCCTCAGCTATCAACACTCCCAGGAAAATTTACACATACTCTCAGCTATGCCAACTCACATTAATGCAATTATGCATTCCCAAAGACAAGAAAAAGCAGTGTTAACAGTTTAAGTATCTGTTTCACAAATATGAACAGGTATAGTAACACATGTACAGATCCTCTAAAATGCTTAGAATAAATGAGTCCTGCAAATACGGAAAGTCACTAAAATACCCAATGGGATTGTGGGAGAGTGCTGACGTGGATGTTTTGCCTGGAAGGAGATGTTTTGCAGCTGAGTCATCCCCAGCTTAGGGAGCCATATCCTAGGCAGACTGCACCCCTCTGACCCCTCCCTGGTTCTCCTCCTGCAATCTTCCTCTCTGCCTCCAATTCATGCTATGTCTCCAAAGGGACTCTTAGCTGATACAATGAATGCCACTCCTCCTGGGAGTTCATGACAAGAAGGTGCCCCCCCCCCCCAGTGGAAAGCTGTCTCCACAGGGAACTCGAAAGGCTCTCCTCTCTGGGAGTTGGAAATTGACCATTTCAGGTCAACTTCCAACTCCTGGAAACAGCAGACAGGCAAACAGGTGTGAGTCTGTTACCCATAAACTGCCATTCACCAGGACCAGAGACCTCCAGAGGAGGCCTGACACCTAGACTCGTGTGTGTAAGTCCAGGCAAAGACACATAACTCACGCAGACACGTAATGCTGGGTGGGTGGGCCTGCTATTTGCTGAGACAACAGGAAACATCACACCAGTCAACATTTCAGGATTCTGATTGTTTGCTTTTAGGTTGAACAACTTTCTGGTCTGTCTGTTTTTTGTTTTTTTGTTTGTTTGTTTTTTGCATTAGACTTATTTTTAAAGGTGCTAGATCAAATTATGGAAAGCATTTTTCATAATAGTCAGGCTTACTGCATGTGTTGAAATATTGACATACTTAAATACCCCAGAGATCAAAAGAATTTTCACAGTTTGTGCTTCACAAACCATTAAAAATGGGAAAAAATAAAATAAAATCCTTGTCTTTCCATAAACAGTGTTCCTGTCACATAACGTATTGGCAGGCAAATGGTTTTAAATCTCCTTGAGGCCCCCAGATTTTCTCATCCATTTTTTAGTTCCATGTGCAATAACTCAGCGTATCACTCACTTTTGAATAAATTCTTAAAGAGGTAGTGTGAAGGAGTCTTTTACACTGGCAGTGTTGTAACTCAAGGAGCAAACAACTAGCCAGGTGTGGTCAGCAGTTTTTATTTATACGACTCAAATGTCTATATGTCACTTAATAGTTATAGCAACTGGTCTGGTAAAAACTGGTCTCTGATCCTTCACATGCTTAGCAACCACCGGTTGCTAGATAAAAATAAGTATTCCCCGACCACTTGTCAGTAGTTGATGCACATTGGTGGCCATAACTGTGAAAAACATAAACCCTCAGTCACGCAGGTCTAGAGACTAGTCACTGAACCCCTGGTAAAAACTGGTCACGAGGAAAAAATGTACTTTCCCTAACTGGTCAGCTTGCGGTAGTGGGAGATTGCTGACTGTTGCTAGGTGAAACTTGTATAGAAGTTGCTGACTTGTGTGCAAGCACTCACCAGCTACTTGCTAAGCAGTAGAAACGAAGAACATTCACCTTGAAAGTAAAAATTGTTCCACTGAAACCAACGCATTTCAAAATTTCGAAGGCAATCGTCCGTTTGCAGTTTGTGCTGCGCTTTTTTGGTGGTTAGCAAGTGTCTGCAGAAACGTCACAGAATGACAGCCAGGAACCTCCAGCCAACAATTTTTCCCTAGCAACCACAGGTTGTCAGGTGGTTACCAACCAGTCTCTACGCCTGTGCGACTGAGTTTAGCAGTCTTTAAGCAGGATCAATGTAATCTCATTAACCTACAAAATGAATTAAAGCAGATATGCAACATATAGATTTTTTGTATGATTCATAAACCAGTGGTTCTCAGTAGTCCCCAAATCTACGGGCACGGCCTCTTGTGTGAGTTTACAAAAATACCTCACTAGTTGTTGTTACTGCCTCTTTGACAGCCCAGAAGTTAAGGAGAAGCAGAATTGATTGCACTGTATGCTAGAAGAGTGCCATGCCAAAGGAAGACTGCAGCAGGCAGAGGCTTGGCTCCGCAAAGAGCTGACTCAGGAACGTGCACAGAGACACCTTCAACTGCATGAATTGATCTTTAGCATTTTTTTTTGTCATTATATATACTATGGAGCTGATGCCACTGAGTATCTTTTCCATATCTGCAATTTGCATTGCCTTTCTCCTCCTCCCATTCCTGTTTACTCCTCTTCTCCCCCTTCCTCCTTGCCTCCATGTAAACTCTGAGGGGGGGGCGGGGTAGATGGTGGGAAAGCTGCTTGTAGGAAGTTTTTTTCCCCCTCCATGTTAATGTGTTCACCGGCTGGACAGCACATTCTTTCCACCTCTGTCGGCCTCACGGGTCAAGCAAAACCATACCTCCTCTTCTTTCTCCCCCTCGCTCCCTCTTTCTGTCTCGCTCCTCCCTTTCCTCTGGTTAATGCACTGAAGTGACTTAGTTAAACTGTTGGAGTGGGAGCTCCAGAAGTGGATTTGGGGGGGGTTTGTCAGTTGAATCACACTTTCCAGCGGTTTCCCTCTCTTGTGTTATTCAGGTGCTGTCTCTGCAAAAGGGCAGAAAAAAGGAGGAAAAGGCTTTAAATATAAACATGTGTGGCACACCAGTAACGTGAGTGTTTCCATTCCAGACGCTTGATTTATGTCTGGCAGCTAAAACGCAAGACACAGGATAAAGAGGAGGGGGTGGGAGAGATAGATGTGGTCAGCATGGAAAGACTGAGGATGGAGAGCGAGATGAGAGCCCGCTAGGCTCCGATAATTGCGGGCTTCGCTGAAACACGTCTTTTTTGTCATTTGCACATTTGCACATGAACCAACGCATCCTCGCAACAGCTGAATGACTCTTAAGGAAGGAGCTGGAGAGTGTTTTTAAACATCCTTCAAAATTTGTAAAGTCTGTGCTGCCAGTTTGTTTACTTTATTACAAGTAGGTTATTTCTTTGCCTTCAGTTCACTCACAACTGGAAATGCTGCACAGCCGTCACGAGACAGAAAACCAGCTGAGACATACCGTACAGCATGACTGAAGTGAAGTGTTACAGGAGTGAGTCATGGTGCACTTAGACATTTCTCTCATTGTGGTTTTGTACTCCCCAGAAACGACCAGCATAGACTGAAGCACAGACACTGACTAATCCTGATAAAAGGTGATCCAACAGCCAACACGGAGAACCAATCAGAGCAAATTTGTCCATTAATGCAGTGGAAAAATGTGTGGAACAGCCTCTTGTCCTGCAGTCAGTTCTACATTTTCAGGAAATGGTTTAGATAAATTTTTGGACTGGAAGGGGGCGGTCATAAATCGGCAATGTGGCAACATGGCAAAGTCATGACGCAACATTTCAAGAAGTTTTATCAACCTGGAAGAGTTTATCATGCCTAGATATGCTTGTCAAGAACAAAAGCTTGCACGCACTTCAATCAAGAACAAGAAAGACATTGAGGACCTGAGGAAAAGCTGCAGGGCATAAATGTACAAAGGGGGCAGAAATTATATGTTTCAAAGAGTCAAAGAGTCAGGGATTTGAGGTGTAGTGCAGTTCAGATCTTTTGGCTGATATTTGAGGTAATTTAAAGACATGTGGCCTATCTGACAAAAGGAACGGGGATGAAGAGAGAGGGTGAGCTCATTTGTTTTTGCTCGGGGTCCTCGATGGTAATGGGTAAGGGGTCTGAGCTGTCAAGTCAAATGTGGATGGCGGAGAGTAAAGAATGGACGGGAGTGATCTGCAGGTAATGAGAAAGTGCTGAGTTCCTTTCTTGGCCTTTTATCTCAGTAAACCTGGCATGCTTCTTTCTACATCCTCTCCTGTATTTATGTCTTTATAATCTACAGTCAGACATAAACCCAGTCAAACACACAGTGCATCATTTGGTGTAATAACACATACAAGTTGTCTGAAATGCAGCTAACTGCTGACCAAAAATGTTTAAAGTTACACAAGGGAGCTGTGATTTTAGGACCATGAAAAAGCTAAAATGGTAGTTCCCCCTTTAAGAATAGGTATATTGTCTTGGAGTTTATTTTCAAAAGAAATCAAATCCAACAGAAAAGGCTCAATGTAAGTGCAGCTTGAAGGGCCCAAAACATTGGATCGGATGTCCAGAGAAGAGAGGTCCCGCAGAGAGTGAGAAAGTGACCATAGAAAAGAAAAACAAGAGTGCCTGAAACAGGAGAGGGGGTGATTTTTCTATAAAACTTTGGTTGCCTACAGTATTTTGCCCCCCACCCACACATTTGTTGGTTGATAATTACTGCCATCTGAACATATACCAGACAGAAATAGTTGAGTGATATGTATCCAAGGTAATCTTGGATACTCAAGTTTATACTCAAGTTTTTAACTTTAAGTACAAAATCAACAACCCACAAAAGCAAAACCCTTCTTATTTATAACACGTCCTCCTCTTACGTTTTTTAATGTAAGCACAGCATTTGATTGTATTATAGACACTGTAAGCAGTTCTCTAATAGGTTCATTTTGTTTTAAGCCTATTTTTAACTAAAGAAATTTAGTTAAAATGAGCTTAAACAGGCTTTGGTTATTAGCATACCGTTTGATATGATTTTAAATCACAGATGCACCTTGCTAACCAAAGTAGCTAGCCAGCTTTAACTATGGGGGCTCTAAAATCCATTTGCTAAAAAATGTGGAATTTATATTAATAAGGTTTTATACACACATGACTACTAACCATGTGATGCTAACTTGTCCACCGTTTTAGATATGTGTGGATGACATCGTGTGAGCAACCTGAACATATGTGCAGCTATGCTGCTATGCTGATTATGATAACTAAATCTACACAGCTAATTGTGACCACGTGAAAAGTTATTTTCATCTAAAAGAGAAGAAGCATGAATGATCGCAACAATAGCTAGGGAAGATTTATTGTTCATGTGTTAGTGTTCTAACACAATTTGAGTGTATTTTCAAATTCTGACATTGAAGCTTTAATTTATGATTGTTTTTATTAGTTTCTTGGATGAACATTGAAATAATAATGGTGGGCACTGCAGACTACTGGTCTGATTACTACTTTATATCCAATGGTTAGTTCTGAACATTACACCATAAGGGGAAAACTGATTAAATTATATTATAAAGGAAAGAATCTCCTCAGTATAAAAATGGTTGGTTTCCTGATTTAATAAACTAATTTCATTTTCTTTGTGCACGAAAGATGATGACATAATGATCCTGTTAAGGTGAATCACATCTAATATCAGCTACAAGTGTGACTTTGTATTGTTTCAGCTTTACTAACTGGTTTTGATTAAGACTTGCCATTTTTGAAAATGTCTGTCACATGTGGCCATTTGGCCAAAACCACAGTAATCTTATTTATACTCACAAGGTGTCCTTTGGTAATGGTGCTGTGAAAGCCACTAGTAAAACACCCTTTGCCATCACATGGGATAAGCATAATTTTCCAACATGCAGAGGTAGTTTTTGGTCCCTAAACCTAACCAGCAAACGAAAGCAAGAGTAAACAGCAACTAAAATTTGGCAGCATGGCTGGAACAGTGGTTAGCATGGTAACCTCTCCTCTGTGCTCCTTGTACAGTTTGCATATTCTCCTGGTGCCTGCATGGGTTCCCTGCCATAGTCCCATAGACATGCATGCTCTGTTACTAACTTTGGTTTACAGTATGGATGATGTGAGGTAGATTAAGTGGTTTAAGTACATAGAATAAGACTAGAAAAGTGTTCTATAAATAAACTCATAAGATTTGCTGCCACTGATGCCTCAGAGCTGTAAATAGAGCAGGTCATCTCCAGATTGCTCCAGTCTGCATGCCAAATATCCTTGAACAAGATACTAACCCTAAGTTGCTCTCCGATCCATCCATCAATCTTTTCTAGATAGAAAGCTCTTAAGCATAGAAAAAGTGCCTGTATGAATGGGTGAATGTGGGATATTGTAGAAAGTGCCAGTCCAATTACCGTTATACCAGGAAGCCTCGCCCGTAACTCTGTGATATCAACAGTATGTGACAGAATATCAGTATTTGTCATACTAAGAGGAAAATAAGTTTTGACTTTTACATAGTTGTTGTTTAGTTTATACATAAAAATAACTTAATTGGTCATGAAACTGCCAGGTTAAACTTTCATCAAATTAACACAAAGTTGACACCATTCTTTAAAGCTATGCAGTCAGTGTCACTTGTTTGCTGATGACACCTACATTTATCAGCCTGTTACACTACTAAACTTTGTTTGCAATCTTAAGTTTCTTATATTTAGACTTTTGATTACACATAGATGTTCTCCTTAAAGCATAATTTCTCCGATGGCACGAACTTGTGAGAAAATCTAGAGAAATTTCACTTTTGTCAGTTATTCTAAAAACATTGTCACTGCTTTCTCATCCTTTGTCTCCTTGTAGTTAGAGTATCAAAGAGCACATCAGGTCCTAATGTGGGAAAATCATATCGCTGCTGTCCATTTTGTGAGCTTCATGACTGAAACACATTAATTTTGAGTGTCTTGCTGCTGGTGTGGTAACTAACTGGTTATTGGCTCAGTTTGTAGAAGGTTCTTAGACTAAAGCTAGAGAGAAGTAAAAGTCATGTTTATCTCAGGCAGCAGCAGCTGTCTCAATTAGATTAATTAAGCAATTAAAGTGGAATTTTTAGTTTTTTCTGTGGGAGGATAGCATATATCTCAGGGAAAGTCCAAATCAGTCACCAACTTGCGTGCTTTTATCTCATTTATGTAAGTGTTATGCTGCTATATATTTTTCATTGAAGTAAAAGTACACAACAACTGCTTTGTCTTAAATCGCTGTGATTATGGGCCTTCTCTTCTTCAAAACTTTATTGCATGGCCTCACAAGTGTCACAAGTCCCCCACTTGTCCTGTTAAATCCAGGCATTAATCAACCAACTTATCCACAGAGACTCTGCACATTTGTCTAGTTTTTAACCACTCACAAGTCCGCTATATGAGTCGAAGAGTGGAAAAAAAGCAGGAAATGGCAGAAAGGCGGAGGCAAAGTATGGACCGTGTTTTTTGATTTAAAACAGCTTTCTGGTCGTCATTACCATGATGTTTTGAGAATAGATGAAGGCAAGGCTGACTCAAGACTGCAGCTGGGAATTATTTTCTTCCTCAGTCTTTGCTGATATTCTCAGAGATGATTTATAAACTCACAGCTGTGTGTATAACACGCTCACCACTGGACATGTTTCTTTTTGGATGG
>VUQG01016447.1:7295-27295 GCA_015106755.1 Etia nguti | reverse complement strand
AAAGATCTAAAACTGATCTTTCAGGATGTTGTTAGGTGGTATTCAACCTCTGGATACATGATCCTTGAGGTTTGAAAATATTGCATCAGCTTGAAAAAAAAACCCAGATTTTTAGAAACCCTCAAAGCATTTCCTTTTTTTTTCTCTCTCCAACAGAGGCACGGACCAGAGTTTGTGTGGGCCTTAGTTTGTGATTCATTAGAGCTGGGGAGGGTTGGGTTGATGTGTTTACACTGGTTATACATCCCATTTTTTTTGTCTGTGTGCATCAGATAAACAGTCTTTTTTTTTTCTTTCCTCTCCTCTCCTCTCTTCTTCCCTTTCTCTCCATACTGCTGATGTGTCACAACCCCCCCATTCCTCTGCAGTTCCCCCTTCTCATACACACACACACACACACACACTGGCTCTACCGTTTCCAGATGTGTGCAGAGATGATGTCATGGCAGACCGGAGGCATTGGCCTCTTATCCTTCTCTTTCTCTCCAGAAAACATTCATCACAGACGAAGGCGCACGAGGCGGAAGAGCAAAGCGTTGATAAGTTCCCAGACAACAACGTGAGAGAACAGCGCCTAAAATAAGGCTATCTACCTCTGATTAGTTCAGAGAGTAGGATTTTCTGACTCACAGGCTGTTTGTCATAAACTCCCACCGGGGCTGTCCACCACCAGATCTCAGAGCCTGAAAAAAATGTTTTTTCATTTTGACTTACATTACATCCCTGACTACCAGCGGTACCTGAACATCCTAAAACATGTGTAGGCTGCTGCAGCTGTTGCTTTGTACAAAAGTGGGTTAACTACCACTGACACATGGAGAACAAGAGGGGCAGGAGTTAGTGAGTGTTGTTTCAGTTGCTAGACAACTGCAGAGTAAATAAATTGCAGAGTAAAAAAACGGCACTGGTCCACAGCACGAGGCCTGTCTGAGATCTCTTGGGGATCATGAAAAAGGGGAATGACTAGCGAGGGATAACATGAGCTGTCCCTAGCCTTGTTACACACCACAGCTGGGCCGGAATTCAGGCCTCAGACACCAGCTGTAAGGGAGAAACCCAACAAACACCCCCAGGAAAAAAAAACCCAAACGTTTTTGGGGTTAGCACAACTAATACTATACACTGTCCTCTACAAAACTAAAATGCACCTTTTGTACTCAAAAGAGCAAGCAACTTATTCCCATGATTTAAATGCCATCTTAAAGTCACCACAGCACATTTATAATTTATAAAGAAAGACCATACCCCTATCAATTAACTCTAGATCACCTCTTGAAACATGCCCAGTTTGTCCCTTTCTTCTTAAATTGTTCCTTCAGCTCATTGAGGTTTGCAGGCACAGCATTTCAGTCAGTTGCGGTCTAGACTTTGACTAGTACATTGCAACACCTTGATTCTTTTCATTTCCATCCATTCTGTTTTAGATTTGCTGCTGTGCTCGGCATCATTGTTTTGCTGCATGACCTAATTTGGACCATGCTTTAGCTGTTGGACACATGGCCTCACATTTGACTTTAGAATACTTTGGTATTCAGTTCATGGTCAATTCAAGATGACTGCAAAGTCCTTTGACTACAAAACAAGCCTAAATCGTCACCCCTCCACCAGCATGCTTGAAGCTGGTATGAAGTGTTTGTGCTGATATGCTGTGTTTGACTTTTGCAAAAGGTGGCACTGTGCATTATGGCCAAGCATCTACACTTTGGTCTCATCAGTCCTAAAGACCTGTTGCAGAGGTTTTGTGAGCTGTTCAGGTATAAATTTGCAAAGCGAATGCGCGCTGTCGTGTTCTCTTTAGACAGACGAGGCTTTCGCCTGGCAACCAATCCAAACAAGCCATATTTGTTCAGTCTTCTTCTGATTGTACTGTCATGAACATTTAACAAATTAACAAAGACCTGTCTGAGATATACCTCTCAGAGCATTGCGTGATCTGACCCTGGGGTGAATTTGCTGAGATGTCCACTCCATGTAAGATTGTGGCGCGGTTCACACATGCCTGAATGCTTCAGACCAGTAAACTGCCAAAACTTCTGCAAGGTGCTCATTTTTGATGAAGATCAGTTAATCAAGTGCATTTGATTAGCAGCACCTGGATGCTGGATGCTACTTACCCTCTTAATTCATATTGAAGCAGTAAGGGTGTGCTTAGTTCTTCATAGGATTGCATAGACTCCTGCAAAAACTGACTGTATGCATAATCACTAAGGAAGAGAAATTAAGGGGGTAATGTACAAATCAATCTTGGACTTAGCTCCATTTGAAGACTGTATATAAAAGATATACATAGTTTCTGGTCTGAAAAGTTAAGCCTTGAAACCTGCATCCTTCCAGCAGTAGGTGACTACTTTGGATACCAAATGAGAAAATGACCCTGCATCCTTACTTGATGTTATAGCTCAGTAAACTCTTTCATAACAAATGAATGGTGTCAACAGCTAGTTTAAAATCTCCTTTTTCAAATCTCCTTCAATACAGCATGGGGTAATTTTGTAGATGGTCCCGAATGGTAACAAAAAGCCAATTAAGAGATTTAAGAGTGTCTCTGCTGATGCCATGCACAATGGAAGAGAAAGGACTGCGCACAGCTGAAAAACATTAAAAAATGATTGTGAATGTCGGCGACAAAGCACCAGAGACAGCTCAGAAAACAAAGTTTGTGAAAACACATTTTGTGTGCTCGATGGGAATTTAATGAGCAGTGTCTTTCGGAAGTCTTAGCTTAATTTACAATACAATGAGCATTTAGTGTCCACTGTTAGTACAAAGAGCAAAAACTGTGAGAATTACCACATAATTGAAACCATAAACAGTGAGCATGCTGTATGGAATTACGACCTTTCATGCTGTATATTCTGACTTTCCAGCCACAGGTGTAGCTAACACCATTAACAATGACTATGGCCCATTTAGGTGCTCCAGTTCCAGGCGTCTGGCATTCTGGGTGATGACTCACTTGGTATGAATTACTGGGACACCTAATGGAACAGAGGGATCATTAAAGTCATTAGTTCCACCTGTGCTTCTCCCACATCCACTACAACTGTCTGGAAAAGCTCGCAGTTCTCTCCAGAGCCTTGGATCTCTTAGTTTTGATTATATCTTCTAATTTCTCAAGAAAAATAAATTCCGTATCACGTTCAGCTTACAGTGTGAACAATTCAGTGTAGCACTGGCAGATAACTCTTCTCCATCAGCCCAATGTGTTTAAAACTGTGTAGGAGATCAGTTTAGCAGCCAGTTGCAGACTTTAATCAGATTATATCACTTTAGTCGTGTATTTTAAATCTCCAGCCCACCCACGTGCAATGCTGTTGTGGTGTGTGCCTGCACGAAACGTCCCTCCTATTTGGACTATAAAAAGATCTTTTGAGGACGCGAAACTCAAAGCAAATAATCCCACCAGGCTACGAATAATTGCTTTTGATTGTCTGCTGTGATTAAAAATAAGACTAAAACTTGCTTTTATCCCCCAACTCTAAATCCAAATCCCCTCTCAGTCTTTTTTAGCTGAGCGGTTTCACTACAAAGGCAGTGTGACGAATCTTCCAGCTGAGGCTAATCTGTCCCAATCTGTGTGGCACCTCCGGGCACTCTGTTACTCTCCGTTACACCTCCGAGTCAACTGATGTTTTGGTCGTCAGTCGATTCAAGAGATCCCTGTGGATGGGGGACGGGGGAGAATAAATGTCTTGTTTTAGTTTGTCGAGACGGTTTTATAAATTCAAGCAATGGCCAAAACCTGCCTTTGAAGTCTGACTCCGTTAAGTCAGGCTGAGAAAATCATTACTAGCAGTTACAAGAATGAAACCGAGAACCGCTGCGGCACTTTTACCATGGTTCCTTTAAGAAAATACCATCACAAAAAGCCTCAGTGAAGTGTCCAATTACTGAGAGACCATTTAAAATCTCTCCAAACCATCTCTATTTAATAACACTGCTCTGTAATTTTAGAGGGAAGAGAGGAAAAAATAACTACACTGCTCAAAAAAGTTAAGGAAACATTCAATCATCACAGTATTACACAAAGTCAGTTAAACTTCAGGGATATCAGTCTGTCCAGTTAGGAAGCATTCACCATTTGAATCCATTTCACCTACTTCGATGCAAATTAGAGTGACAATAGTTGTGCTGAAGGTCTACAACAAGGCAAGACCCCCCAAAAAGACCGTTGTTATCTCCTTATCCCTCCTGACTGATTTTTCTCTAGTTTCGCGTTTTCCTAGTGTCCTTGTCACTATTAGAACGAGACAATATCTAAGGCATCAGCACAAAGTCTGACAGTGAGTCTGTGCGCCTTCATCCTGGTACCTAACAGCGCTCGGGATACCATTAGGCAGCATCTGTAGGTCTGTGTGACGCTCCAGGGAGATGCTTCCCCGATGATCACTAACACATTGCCAAAGTCGGTCATGCTTGATGAATTTGCAGGCAGCTTAATGTTTGCCACAGTGTCTCCACACTCTTTCATGTCAGCCATGTGTGATCACCGTGAACCTACTCTCATGTGTGAAGAGAACAAGGGGGGGGCAAGTGTTGGACCTGCATTTCTGGTGTTCTCTGGCAAGTGACAATCAAGCTGCACACGAGTAGTCCGCTTGAGGACATTTTATCTTCTCCCAACGCAGAAGACACTGCTCCTCTTGTTGGGTCGATGCCCTTCTCCAGCTATATCCCACCTTCTTGTATCGCCTCCACATTGTCCACACTCTGCTGGGATACACAGCAATCCTCCTCGTCTCCATTCTGGAGGTGCTGGACTACCTGTGGACCCTGATTGTAATGACTGTCTAATGCCACCATTGGAGACAAGGACACTTGTGAAATGCAAAACTAGAGAAAAATCAGGAAGCAAGGATAAGGCGAGAACAATGCAGTGCAGCTGTTGTCGCTTTGATTTACACAAAAGGAGGTAAAATGGATTCAATTAAATTTTACTTTAACTGACTTTTTCAAACGCAGTTATGATTAAGTGTTGCATTCAATATCCTGAGCAGTGTATTTATAACACAAAGGATATTAAAACAGTTTTAAGACATAGGCCACCATCAACATTTGAAATTACTCACATTAAACTCTATTCAGTTACACTGTTTTTAAATTTCTAATTTAATCAAATTCACTATAAATTCTAATAGTTTTACAATGACAGAATGATTAATGAAAGGATTTTTTTTTTCATTAGGTTAACTTTTTCAGTTCAGATGGAACTCAAAAGCACAAAAAGAAAAATATAGCTACTGTAAAAGCTTCTTCCATTGCTTTTATGCTTCACCTGGGACTGGCAGTTGTCAGTTTGAATGTGCCAGCAATAGGCTAATTTTGGGTATAAGCTATATTAGAATTAGAGTAGGCACAGGATTAGCTTTGCTAATGTTTTATGTGGGGAAAATGTGTCATGTCTGTTATAGCACAAGCACGCCCACTATTTTTAATGGTGAGAAAGTCTAAATAAAGCTTAATGTGTTCACCAAAAACATCTACAGGGTGTTTTTAAATTGCCCCCATACAAAGTGAGAGATTACTGAAAGTCGGTCTGTGTAGCAAGAGGTTGATTCCACTGCAACAGAGAAAAAGAATACAGCACTCAATACTTCTAAAAAGGATAAGTGCAGAAAAGCTTTGCTTTTTGCTTCCAGGAAATACTGTACTTCCTTGTCCTGAGACATAAAAGGAATAGATCAATGTTTCCTGTTATTATCATGACACCAGTAAATATTGGCTAGTTTGACATTTCTGACACTGAAGACAGCTTAGCCCGAGACAGTGCACCAGAAGATTCTGGAGGAAACTGAAACATGACTCAGTTTTTCTTGGTCTGGGAAGAAAGTAAAGAAAGGGGAGCATGTAATTGCAGAGATGCTTCCCAGATGGAAAAAAAAATGTGCTAGTTTTTTATTTTGCCTTTATGTGATTATCATTAAAGAAATGTGATTCAAGCTTGCAAAATCTCACCTGCGTTATGAATGAGAAGCACAATGTCTCCTGTTAGTTTTCCATATCTAAGGACTGGAGTGTTGAGCTGTCACTTTGTCTGGTTTAATTGCTATTTAAACTCATATGTCATCTGCATATGAATGGAGACCATCACCCTCTTTAAGTATACAGTAAGAATTAGGCTGAATCCTCAAATGAAATAAACAAATCAGGAACCAACAAGAAGAACAAAGGTATTACTCATTATTCAATTTAAAGCAATGCTTTAAACTGGAAATGGATGTGGAGCTCCCCCCCCCCCTCATCTATCTGTGGAATGGCATTTATGGCATATCATACGAGAAAAAGCAAAGCTTCAAATAGTAATGCTCATGAATGATCTGTTTCATGTACATCATCTGGAAACACTCTACCTCACTATATCTGACATCAACAATTAATATATTTTTAACAAATGTTGTGAATAATAATCAAAAGAAATAAAATGTTCAATAGTCCTGCACTAATTGCAGGAATTTCAAATTCTGCATAAAACTGAGAAATCTGCAAACATGGTGTGTTTTTTATTCCCTGTCAGATGTTGCAATCAAGTGTAAGTCAGTTTTATTTATGCTCTGAGTAAACACTTTGACAAGAGTTTATGGTCTCAGTCACTAGTTTAAGGTGTTATTAAAGACAGTATGATGCTAATTTTGTAAAACTGACAGTAAATAAAGGTTTGGTTTAGGGTATAGATAACTTGTAATTGACAAACTGTCATGTGCACAATATGAAGTTTTTTTGGTTTCTCAGTCAGGTTAACCCCTCAGTTACAAGAGCACTGGAAATAGTAAGTCCCTGCCCTTTGCTCTTTAAATGAAGCTACATGGGTGGGTTTGACTTCCCTGGATAGTGAACTTTTCTGTCTGCAAATCTGGCACTATCTAGCATTCATTTGTAAAGTTTAGTTTAAAAGAACAAAAAAACAACAACAATAAGGCAATGGCAATAATGCCATGTCCACAAACAAAGGGACAAAGTCGTTGTGACTATATTCATCTTTTTGTATTGTTTATATCGTATATAGGTTTGTGATTTTTCTTCTGGTTTCCCATGATCTGTACGCTGGGTACATAAGAACAACATATTTCACTTTGTGGGAAATAGAACTAAAATGAGAGGACATAATAGCGTTATGTTCGCCAGGTCACACACTAGGAACAAACTGAATGCTGATGATTCACTTTCAAGATTCAGCCAAAGGTCAAACCCTCAAACAGCGGGGTGGTGATGAGGTGGCCATTTGCAAAAGAAAACTGAGCAGATAAACACAAAAAAATACTAAAAGTTGGTGTTGTGTAGAAAGATGAGAAGGAGCTCAGCATCGCATTAGACATATGAATATTGATCGTACATATTTTAAATCCAAGGCGGATCAATCCAAAATTTGTATCTATGCCATCACGGGTTTTGGTATTGGATCGATATTAGTGTGATACGATACTTTGTTTCTATCCTCTAAGTTCTGTATGTAGTCACCTGAATTGTGTTAAATTCATTATTTTTTTGGAAACAAAAAAAATATGCCTCAAATATATATCCCAAAATTTGCAGCATAGCACAGCACTACTGATTTTTATCATTTTATTACTGCCTGGGGCACAAATCCTGTAATTGGTAATCAGCTCAGGCATGAGACAAGTAAGGGTTGCAGTAAGAGTCATCTTATGAATTAAATCCAGAAGAAATTTGATCTTCTGTCCTACAGGTAGCTTAGGATTTCATTGGAAACAAAGCTTACTAATTATTGCATATTTTGTGGGTCATTCCACCTCTGAGTTTACTTATTCCCCCCAGAAGCTGGGGTTTGCTCCATCTATGATTCATAACAGCAGCCATGAGTCATCTCTAAACCCACTTACTTGGTCAACTTCTCTGGTATTTCATTTCACAAACACAGTTTTCTCAGAAGAGTCTAAATTAAAGACGTTGTCCACCCAACAGCTTTTATTTATTATTTTGTAAAAGGAAACAGAATAAACTATAACTGAAACAAAACAATGCAGTCCTTTTACCTTTGAATTTATAAGCGAGAGATACATACAAGCCCTCATCTCCAATGAGCTTTCATCTGACTGTGTGTACCAGTGTGAGGAGTCGGGAGGGATCTGTTGGTTCACTGCTGGCTCCACATGAGTGCTTTTGCCATCTACTTTTGGGAGATGAGTTTTCTGTGGTTCTGCTGCGTGGAGTCAGAGATGGCCAAATGGTCTGGATGGTTGCCACAGCTGCAGTCATAGTGGGGAGAAAAAGACCTTATGAAATTGTCCAAAGATTACAAAGAGTGGCTGGAGCAACAGACGTTCCTTTGTCCTGCGGTGAAGGCATTCCTTACACTCATGCACTGCGGTATTCATTGTGCATGCTCACCAAAGTTTGTTTCCAAATGTCATTTTCCATAGCGGTGTGTGTATGATTATGAGTGTGTGTGTGTGTGATTTAATGTGGGATCTAAAAGAGGACGATGACACTGGGAGAAGCTCTGCAGTAACATTCCCTACAGTAAAAATGTCACCCTGCAGTCCAGCCGTGAGTGGCTCCGAGCCACTGTTGAGACCAAATTACAAGTCAAGGTGAGGAGGTCAGCGGAGGAATTTTGTTGTTGACCAGTTTTTTTGTTTTGTTGTTTCTTTTTTTTTTTTCCTTACAGGTGAAGGGGATGTCTTTAAAGGCTGCTGTTATCTCCGAAGCAAATCCACACACAAAAAAAGACACAAACACTTTCAGCAATAAGTGGAAAAACTGAGCTCACTGGGAAAATAAGCTTTTCTACAGTCTACCAAAACCAGAAAAATCACAGCATATGAGCCTTTTTTTAATGCCTACATCAAAGTCTTGGTGTCTCTTTTGGTTTCCCTTCTGCTAATATGATGCTTGCCATACCTTTCAAAGAACAAGCTTCTGTTAGCACAGTGCATTTTAGCAAAACACTTAAATTTCAAGTGAAAGCAAATGCAGCAGTCCTGAGCTTGCTCATCTGGGCAGTTTTTGCTCAAGTTTTCCCACTTAGTGGCAGCATATTTTCCACCACTGCACCAAAGAATAAACGGGATCTGTTGTAATTTTGCCAGTGCCTGGAGCAAAAAGAAGAAGGAGGGGAAAAAAAAGGATATGAAATGAGGAGAAGGCTCACATAGCAAGAGATTTTCTGCTCGATTGCGAGGTGTTTTATAGCATTTGAGCCACGCCTGCACGCCTTTGTCTCTAATTAGCAGCAGGTAATTGAAGAGCAGAGATGAGTGGGTAGTAGCAGTCAGGCTTGCTGCAGAAAGTGAAAAGTATTTGCTGACAACCTCCAACCCCACCCGCACCCCCCAGGCTCAATGTAAACATATAGCTCACATCTGCTTTTACAAGTCTGGCTGTGATTGGGGAAAGTGGTGCATGCTGTGAATCAGTTGAAGAGGACGTTCGCACCCAGCCTGCAGCTCTGAACGCTCTCTCTGTAAGATGTGCTCGGTGATGTTTGTCTGTTTGTCCATTTGTCAGCAGGATTATACATAATCTACCAGTTTTATCAACCTCGGTGGAGAGCTGTATCAAGGCCTGTGTGTTGGCAGGCGATTCACTCTCCAAATGCCATTTAAGGTTTTATGCTTTTCAAGACAGACCAGTAGAGTGCCCATGGCTTCCAGCACATAGTTGAGCCACCTTGAGCCAAGATTCAGCTCCAGTGATTCAGTTTTGGACAATTGAGATATATAATATCTATACGAACATTATATTATATAGGCTAATATTTAATATTACCTTTAAAAAAAAATAAATAGCTGATCTAGGAAATACACAGAAATACACTAACCAGCCACTTCATTATAAGTACCTGTTCAACCGATCATTAATGCAAATATCTAATCAGCCAATCACATGGCAGCAACTCATTGCATTTAAGCATGTAGAAATGGTCAAGTTGGCCTGATGAAGTTCAACGTAAGCATCAGGATGATGGAGAAAAGTGATTAAACAGTAATTAAATGACTGTGATTGTGACATGGTTGTTGGTGCCAGGCTGGTCTGAGTGTTACAGAAACTGATGATCTGCTGGGATTTTCCCACAAAACCATCTCTAGGTTTTAGAGAATGGTCAGAGAAAGGGAAATTATCGTTGTTGATGCCAGAGGTCGAAGAAGAATGACCATGACTCCGTCAAGGTGATAAAAAGGCAACAGTAATCCAGTTAACTAATCATTACAACCAAGGTATGCAGAAGAGCATCTCTGAGCTCTTGAAGCAGATGCACTACAGCAGCAGAAGACCACACCACCTGCCATTAGTGTCAGATGAAACAGGAAAGTGTGGCAGGGATAGCTCAGTAGGTAAAGTGTTGGCCCTGTGACCGGAAGGTCAGGGGTTTGATTCCCCTGAATGGCTACCCTGAGGCACCTCTGAGCAAGGTACCGTCCCTACACGCCCGGGCGCCCAATGGCAGCCCACTGCTTCACTGAGTGAATGGGTTAAATGCAGAGAGGAATTTCCCCACGGGGATCAATAAAGTATACATTATTATTAAACAGAAAAGCATTTCCTGGTCTGCTGTGACATTTGGTGAGCAGGTTTAGAATTTAACGTTTAAAAAAACAACATGGATCCATCCTACCTTGTATCAAAGGTTCAGGCTGATGGTGGTGGTGTAATGATGTGGGGGATATTTAATTGGCACACATTGGGCATCTTAGTACCAACTGATTATTACTGAAACGCTACAGCCTACCTGAGTATTATTGCTGACTACGTCCGTCATTTTATGGTCATCAGTTTACCAATTACACCCACTGCACAATGTTTAGATCATCTCAAACTGGTTTCCTGAACCTGACAATGAGATCAGGAAGCTCAAATTGTCTCCACGGTCACTTGTGATGAACTTAACATGCCAAGCCATTCCAGTTGTTGCGTTGCTGCCTCCGTTGACAGCATCGTGAACCTGTGATCAAAACACAGGTTACACATTGTTACTGTGTAGTCATAGGTAGTTCAGTTGAACAAAAAAAAGGGTCTCAGAGAGTTTGTCGTGTTTTCATAAGAAACAGGAATCATGGGAGCTAGTTGTACACTTTTCCCAATCAAACATGCACATCTACGTTACTTTTAATTGGATCACTTCCAAACTCATCCGGCCTTTCTACACAGCTTAAGTAGTCCTGACTGGATCTCGTCTCTTTGGAATTTTTTCAGCTTGCTTTTATTTGTTGTATCAATACATGAAAAATAGGAGGAAAATTACACATTTTGTAAAGTACATATTTTGAATGTCTGTAGCGTCAACTTTTTAAAGAAAACTTTAGTGTGAGGCACTTCAGTTTTAAATGTGCTATACAAATAAAATGTACTTACTGACATGAAACAATTTTTAAAGACTAACTTTCTTTTGTTGGAAAGTCAAACAAGAAAGTCCAGGAGATTTCCACGGTGAAGTTGTGCCTCTGAGTCGACACGACTTTGATTTCGGAACTATCTTTCAACCTTGACTAGATGTCCTGAAAAGATCGCCACCGACTATTCAACACTGACATATTTGCTGGGAAGCTGCCGATAAACAAATGATGCTAACTGAGCCAGCCACTGCTAAACAGTCAAGCAGAAACATGACTTTTATTGGTTGCTTGCTTTGACATGACCACTGCGGGGATGAAATAGGGTGGATCTAAAACATACAACTCAGGTTTCTGTATAGTTTGAGTTTAGGAGCAGTCGGTAAATGTGCCTATTAGCGCGCACACACACACATAAACACACAACACAGCCCATTGCATTGCTCGGGGGAGCTTGTCACTCACAAACAAGCATGCCTTGGACCGTGGTTGGAATCCACAGCACCTGGAGATGAAGCCATGCAGGCACTGACGCTGGACCGCTCCATCAAACAGCAATACACCTGCCAGGTAGCAAGAGGAGGGCCCCTTCAGGCAGGTTTCCAACTGGAACGTCATTGCAAATTTATCCACTGTGTGAAGGTTGTAGCCACTGCAGCTCCCACACTTAGTCAGCTCCTTGAGTGCCCCCAGTTGCCTGTCTTACCTAACAGGAAACAGCTTCTAGCCAAAAGAGGACCGCTCAGCCAAGTGACTGCACTTGAGTTCAAATGACAGACACGCATAAATCAGAGATCTTTGCTCTGTAGTTAGATGTTTGTTAGCCATGTTGAGCGCTTATTGCCAAATGGCAGTGGCAAGAGGTTGTATTGTACAATGCTGACTTGACAGTCCTGGCTGTAATGTGCAAGATATTAAAAATACAGAAACCAAGTGCCACACTCCAAGTATTAGCTCAGCTCAGGACCTGGTCTGCTGACAGCATAGCTATTCCAGATGGAGGAACTAGCTTTCCTCTTTGACTCGGTTCGTTACAATGGAGAAACATCTGCGCTTTAATTTTGAGAAATGCCACTGCTGACGTCATTTTGTTTGTTTTTAAATTTTGAAGCACCGGCTATTAATGGCTTTTGTGTCTGCAAAGCTTGATATCCGCCAAGCGGTCTGAGGTGGCCAAGTTTCTTTTGTTGACTGGTGGTTTGTGTCTTCCCTTCCCACATTTCTCATACCTTTGGGAAGGATTCAGCATATTTTGGCTTTGAGAAATTTGCCAAAGTTGAAGATGGTCCCAGTGAAGAAGACAGAGCAGCAGCAGGCCAGCAGCTGAGTGCTGTTCACAAATGAAAGCTGTTTACTCGTTTCAGGATTAATTTGACGTTGCTATTGCAAAAGCTGTGAACAGCCTTCCTCATTGTGTGGACCTGCGCTGTATTAACACTCAGCGTCATTAGAAGGACAGGAGAAAGAGGTCCACGAGGCCCACAGGGCCTTTTGGCTGCCATCGCTTGAAGGATGTTGAAGAACATGTAGTAACATTAAATATTTTTTTTGATCATATGTAGCGATCATAATTGTTGAGGAAGTTGAAGGAGCTTGTGGTGACTTAAGACAAGGAAAATGCTCAAACAGCACTAAAATGAAAGGACCTTTTGAACTACAATGCCAAATTTGAAGTAAAAAATACATGAATAAATGATTGAAATAAGCTCCAAAGGTAGCTTATGAGGTGACAGCCTTGATTCATTTCACAGACGGACGCCAGCCCCCACCGGCTGTTAATGATGGGACAGACTGGGCTGATCTCCAGAGGTGTGTTTTCCCCATCAGGCGGCCTGCTCTCACTCCAGGCCAGACAGGAACATAGCAGTAATGGAACAGAGTGAAAGCAGCAGGTAAAGCAGACTGTGGTGAGTGGCCAAAAGTCTTTTACAAACCTCCAAACAAGCTGCTGAATTTATACACCGGGTTTATTGATTCGCTGGAAAAAAATCTGACAGTGAAACAGTAGCATAGCGTGTTCAAGTCAAGACCCTTTTTAAATTTGTGACGTATGAAGAGTTGGCCAGTTTGGGATTTTCAAGGATTTTGAATCTTTGAAGTCACCATGCCAAAGTCCAAGTCATGAGACAAGCTTTTTCTAGACGGGTTTTGTGGAGATCACTCTAAAATCATCAAATATATGGTTTTACTTGAGTTCACGCCTCTGGCTACATAAGTAAAATGCCATATCAACTCATCTGCAGAGGAAGTCTGAGTAAAGAATAACAGAGTCGTTTAGATGTAAGATTATACTAAATCTAAATCTACACTTTTCAGAAAAATAAAAACTGGCTGCTGTAAGCATGCTATGCTTTGTGCGAAATGCTAATGTCAGCATGCTAACAAGCCCACAAAGATAAAAGAAAGAGATAACATGCTGATGTTCAGTAGGCATTATCTTTTGCACGTCCAATTTTTAGGACTGAATAGTCAGCTGATTGTGCAGAACAGAGAATCTTCCCCTGCCTTACTTTCATCCTGATGCACTGCTGTGTTTCTTATTAGAGGGTTTTGGAACACTGAAGCAACTACCAGTTGTACTATATGAACAAAGCCATGGAGTATGAGAGCACAGCATAGACAGTATAAATGCTCACCCATTTTGAAATCTCCAAATGCCACATGCTCATTATACAACATCCTTAGTCAATCACAAGTGAGCATAGCCTGAATAGTCCTTCTTTTCAACACTGAAAATGGCCAAAATTCATAAAACGAACTTATTGTTTTATTCAATAAGACCAAAGTAAGTGATGACCCGATAAACTCATTAAGAAAGTTTTTACTGAGGTCAGAGCCAAGGGTTGTTTTCCATAGACATCTATAGAATGGAAAGTATTTTTGTAACCATGGGTATCGCCCCCTAGTGGCCGCTAAAAAGAATGTGTAACGTGAATAGCCGAACAATAAAAATGCCTCTTTAGAACCAGCCTGAGCGATTATAGAGAAAATACATAATGTATAAATGGTAAATGGATACCCAGAGTCATAAAAGGAAAAGCAAAATATCAGTTTGTGTGTACCTAACAGCAAACCTGTTTTTACTTGTAGTTAGCTACAATAAAACGTACATGACTTCCTACAAAGGTGTGACGATCCATCAGCGAGTGAGGGATACTAGCCTATAAATCTGCAAAGATTGTTCCCTGACTTATTTGGACCCAAAGACAGATGGAAGATTAGTCCGAGGCAGCTTTAATATTCAATCCTTAAAACTAAAAGCAGTGGCCCTATTTTTATGGCGTGATCCTCTCCACGGAAAGCAGATGAAGTAAACCTGCCAACCAGGCGAATGAAAGAAATGGACATGTGCTTTGCTGCCATCTACTTATTTTCACCTTTTATGTAATCATTCAAATGCTAGCTATTTTTGAATGAATTATGTGAGCTTAGCTGGTTACAGTTATGTCTTGTAATTCAATTTTCGTCTGTTCTCTTGTGTTTCTCATATACTGTGTGATGTTGCACTTTGAGGATGACACACATGGCTGCAACGTGCCTTCCTTCCTGCACGTGAGTACAGCTGAAAATTTTGCTATTGTAGGGCAACTCCTCCATGTGATGTAAACTCGCTCCTGAATAAACCAATGAAAAAAAAGCAAAGTGGAAGAAGCTCTGAATCGTGTTGGCAACACAAACTTCCTTGCCCTGTAGGATCCACTGAAGCAATTAATTTTCTTTAGCCCTTTCAAGCTGCTGGGGAGTTCTAGGGAGCAAAAGCCAATGAGGCTTTTTGAAAGTGTGGTGAAGTGTGGTGGAGGAAGTGAGTGCTGCATCTGCTACACAGCATGCACCTGCATACTGTGGGGCAGCTGGGATTTATCAGGCTGCAGCTTAGTGGTCCAGAATCAATATATGTGACTACTGCCAGTGTCTGACTGCCAGATGCATTCCAATAACAGTACAGTTAGTAAGAACACCTTTAAAAAAAAACAAAAAAAAAGTATACTGGACATAAAATGCTACGAGACAGAGAGAGCGATTTGAGTAAACACAACATGATCCAAACTGACGTCTGTCCAGTGAGCACTAAACATAATTCAAGAACCATCTGTGTTTTATTTTTCAGCTTTGTCCCTGAAAAATACTTCCTTTTTTCCCCAGCACTGTTACTGAAAAATAAGGCAATAAAAAGTGTAACACTCCCAACCACTCAAGTGACGTTACCATAGCTGTGAATGGAGCACGGCTACCCTCTGCTGGACGAGATGGGAAACTGCATCTACAGCTAAAAAGGAAAGTCTTTGATATACAAAGCTTTCTGTAACCACAGTACAGTATGGCATGGGGGGGGGCCTAACAATGCAAGTGTGCTCAGGCTATGTTGCAGTTGTACATATTAGCACACAGATTCCAAACCAGGGTACACGTAGCCCAGTGGACCACTGCACACTGGGGTCAGATATAGGGCCAACTGTTAAAACTGCTGCCACCAGTCCAGGTAAGCAAATCTGTATGACTATTAAAAGTGCTAGCAAAGCTAAACAATAAGCAGCAAAAACTGCTGAAATTATGAATAAAAATATAGAATATTTTACTAAAGGCGTGAATGACATGGCCATAGCTGTCTTGAAATATTAGCTTGATGTGAAGTGTCGATTAGCATCAGTAAGCACAGGTAAACAGCTGTCGTCACTAAACATAAAGAACTGTTTTAGTGCAATTAAAGTCACAAATGAATGGCAGCTTGCTAACCAGCAATGTCTAACTATAATAAACTGAAAGCAGTCCAGAGACCAGACTGAAAAATGACTTCAGTGTTTGTTGAACACATGTGAACATGAGAGGAGGGGTGATGAGAGGGTTTAAAGCCGAGGGGGTATGAGTAGCTCTGGGTACACCGCTGCTGTAAAAGAGACTTGTAAAAGGTAGTGTGCTGCCTTTTCTGATGGTAACCATAAATGGTTGATGTTTTCATTAATATGACTCAGTAATAATATAATAAACTATCCACATGTGTATGGTGAAAAGAAGAGTAAGAAAAAGTCCGTTAACTGGTTTCACATTTGGACTGTTGTTCCAACAAAGAAGAAATATGAACAAGTCACTCTGCGCTCTCAGAACTCGTAATGCTTTTGTCATTTTTTATACTTGCATAATTTTAATGGGCTAAATGATTAAAACACGAGTATAAAAATGACAAAAAGAATCTTTAGTTATAAAACAAAGTGTGCTACAAGTGGTCTGTGTTAAGAGTAATTAAACCATAAAGCCCTGCCATCACACTTTATCTGTCTCCATTCACATAGTGTTTTATGGTTAAAGTTGCTGATGCAGTTAGTGGTGATTGATGTGATTTTTGTGGCTCATCGAGAGAAGAAAAACAAGCAGACAATACACCATTTACTCTCCAGGCATATTTAATTGGCACAGTAAACACAATACAAAGTATTCAGTGCTCCAAAACACAAGCATGGCCTACCGAATGGAACACAAACAAAAAAGTGCAAAAACACACCATCTGGTAGACCTTACAAAGGAAAAGAAGTCTTACTTTGCAAAGCAGATAAAAGTAATGGTAAGACTCTCCATAGTTAAAATAGATGTTTTCCTTTTTAAACTTTATTTATATACTCATATATATTTTCTCCAATTCCATCACGTCATTTCCACTGTACACGCGGGTTATCCTGGGGCATCGACAAAAAAGGTTTGTGGTGGTCTCGTGTCAGAGCACTGGCAGGCAAACACCTGCCCTAAAGCTACTGCTGCCTCATTGGATTTAATCATATCATTTGCCAGACATTGTTTGATCACCGTGATGTGTGAAGCGATGAGAGGGGCGAAAGCAAACGTGGTACTTGATTCAGCAGGGATTTGATCATTCCTTACATCGACAGTCCAAATGATCAGTACGTCCGTCAGTCCTCCATACGGGGAGTGTTCATAAAATTCTGCATTAGACAAATATACAATGGCTTCATCCAAAACATAAAAACAATGTAATGGTTACTCATATTTGCAGTTAAGGGATTTTAGTCCCATTCAGGTACAATAAGCAACAACATATCATTCCAGCTTTAAAAAAAGAAGAAAAAAAAAGAAGAGAGAATCTCCACTCGTCATATATAAAACAAAAATGTTAAAAATCACGTGCATTATGTGCCATTGAGCAGGGGGAATCAGTGGACATCATTTCTCTACCCTGACAGTTTCGTGATTAGAAATTTGCCCCCTCGAGATAATCACATCTTAATCTCCTCACCATACCACAGCTAACGTCAGCATCGTTCCTCCTCTCAGTGAAACCTGGTTAAGGCCCAAAACGGGTGATGATCGGCGTGTTGTCACATTTCAGTCAAAAACTCACAGGAAAACGATCACAGTATATTTTCATATACAGTAGACAGTAGGTGGAGCTTGTTACAAACATCGGGTGTAACTCATATCTTCATAGGTTTCATTTTTGGGTGCTGCTTGGACCAAGTGGAGCCACTTCCACAAGGTGATTAACTTTAAACTAACAACTTGCATTAGACGCTCTGATCAAAACATAGCAAACTAACACTTTTCATACGTACTGTACTTACAAAAAAACAAAACAACCATGACCTATCTATGCATGAGATCATTCAGGAAAAAAGAAAAGAAAAAAACAAAATGACAGTTCGGGTCCCTATCATCCTTTTTTGTGATTAAACTACACAAATTTGAGATCACTTACTTTCTGTTAAAAACAGGGAAACATGCTTTCTGAACTGAAAAAACATATACGTAATTAAAAAAAAAAAAAACCACAGGCACCAAACCCAAACAGTAGCATTCAGGTTAATTCAAACAGTATGACTAGGCAATGAGGGTTAACTGAACTTAAAGGCTGGAGGGAAGGGGCGTAAGCAGGCTTAACACCCCCACCGCCTCCTCCAACCCGCCCGCACAGGGGCGAGGAGGAAGACAGGGCAAGCATGCAGCACACCACAACGCTGAGGGACACCCGCCCCCCCGAGCTGTTGCAAAAGAAAAACAAGAAAAACAAGAAAAAAAAAAGGCTTAAAGCAGCCAAGGGAGCTAGCCTGAGTCGCCATAGCCTGAGGGAGGGGGGAAGGGCTGTGGAGGTGAGGAAGGTGGGGTGGGGTGTGGTCAGAGAGAGGAACAGGCACCAGTGACAGAACAAGAAATGACTGGATGAGATGGATGGTGGATGACACCATCATCTAGAGTTCTGCCCCTTTAGCTGGTGCTGGATATGTGGAAGTGATCTTGGTGAGGAGGAAAGTGGACACTGCGACACAAAAGACCAATGACCACTGAGATCAAACGAACGTACATGAGAAGCACAGGACACAAAGACAGATGATTAGCACCTTCAGTTCTTCTGATTCCAGTTAAGTGAAACCTGCAAATATAGAGGCGATTTAAGTGGAAGGCGTGAATATGAGCATCTTGCGGAGTCAGATGAACCTGGGATGATTCTGTCCCGAGTCAGTGAGCGAGTGAGCGTTTCATCCACCTGGTCTTTTGTCCGTCCGCTCCTGTCGGTCTCCGTCCTGTCTCTGACCACACCCTCCTTCATGTATGTGTCTGTGTGTGTGTTTGTGTGTCACAGGGCAAAGGTAAGGAAAAAAGAGAAGTGTCAGAGCCAGGGAAGCCAGCAGCCTCAGTCATGACCGCACATGGTGCGAGCAGTTAGTTACATTAAGAAGCAAAGCGTTGCTGAAAACAACATAAAGCCGTTTGTGTACTGCGGCTGTGACTGCTGAATGGGGGTTAAAAATGGAGAAGTTATGAGCACTAAATTTTCGATGCGTTCTATCTAAACTTTTTTGTTTGTTTGGAAAATTCAGATGCGATCTAATCGGCCGTCTCTCTCTCTTTCTTTTAGACTCAGGTCATCTTTCTCTCTGACTCTGTGAGCATGTGAGGAACGTGGTGGTTTCTCCGAGGCTGCTTGCCCTGCCATTCCTCAGCCAGCCTCACACTTTTAGGAATCTGTAATTCAAAAAGGAAAATACAAACAACAAAAAATAACAAAAAGAAGAGTTAGCTTTAAAAAGAAGTCAAGACCAACCCATATATTCAGATATGGAGAAGAGGTGATTGCACTAAATATGAGACTACATTAAAATGGTACTAATACTGTATCTCCAAGAAAGATGTGTGTGTTGTACAGACTGAATTAACCCAAACATGCATCTGTTTAACTAAAAACCACTGGGCTTGAATGCATGTTAGAATGCAGTCACTGTACTGTCACAACATGCTGCAATCCTGTTACAATGAAACTCCCACAAATGCCACAGCAGGCACCGAATTTCACAATGACTGTGTGTAAAATCTGATGTAGAGTTACACCTCGCAGACAAGGCCATTCTATGGCTGTACAAGGGGTACTTTAACTCCCAAAATAATACGATATCTGGCCTGTAGTACTATTTTTAGATCTGTGGTGTCAAACATAAGACCCAGGGTCCAGAATCGGCCCGGCAAAGACTCCCAACCAGCCCCACTGGACAGCTTTGGAAAACATGAAAGATGATATTTTTATAAGTTTTCCAGCTTCATCTTTACTGATAAAAACCAGCCTATAGCCATTCACGCTATACTAAAGTAATTTAGGTTATAGAGAAAAAAAATGAAATGACAGAAAAGTTTTTTTTACAATTTGTACACAGTAAAAAAAAAAAAAAAAAAAATTTTCTTTGAATTAAAAAAAAAAAAAATTAATTAATTACA
>VUQG01016446.1:32493-44201 GCA_015106755.1 Etia nguti | reverse complement strand
ACTGGAACTGTTCTGCACTTTAAATACAACACACTAAACCATAGTTATGAAGAATGGTAAATGGCCTGTATTTGTATAGCGCTTTACTTAGTCCCTAAGGACCCCAAAGCACTTTACACTACATTCAGTCATTCACACACTGGTGATGGCAGCTACATTGTAGCCACAGCTGCCCTGGGGCGCACTGACAGAGGCGAGGCTGCCGGACACTGGCGCCACCGGGCCCTCTGACCACCACCAGTAGGCAAACATGGGGTTAGTATCTTGCCCAAAGATATTTGGCATGCAGCCTGGAGGAGCCTGGGATCGAACCACCGACCCTCTGGTTAGTGGCTGACCTGCTCTGCCACCTGAGCTACAGCCACCCCAGTTTTACAGTTTTAGACTCTACAAACTGCTTGGTTGGTGAGAACTGCTGGGTTAGGCCAGTGTTGGCTGCCAGGTCAGTGCATCTCCATTGGAGACTCTCAGTAACATGCACAAAAGCTGCAGGCACATGACTTCCACAACAACTGCACCATCAGTGCACAGGAATGCAAACCTGTACCTGCTGTTATTCGTCAGTTTTTCCTGTTTTGTCCCGGGGACACCTGTACGACCACCTCCTTACCTGCCAGCACTCCTGTTCTTCCAGTTTTCTCAGGCACTTTAAGACCATCTGTCTTCGCCCGGCGCTCAAACTTTATTATGAATAATTCTAATTTGTGCATCCATAAATGTTGTATTTGTCTGGTGTTGCTCACGTTGCACAAAACAGAAACCTACACACAGTCCATACACTACATAATAATCTGAACCCATCTGTCACCACAACCTGGTGAGTCGGCTAAAAGGAGGTGCTTGCTCGCGTTGTTGCTTCACCACTTCTGCTGGGTTTGAGTCTGGGAAATCATTTTACTCCTAAATTTATGGCTAGAATATTTTAACACAAAGGAAACAGTTGAAGTGCTGGCAGCTGCAGAGGGTGTAGTCCTAGTTCTTCTAAGGCAGAAATCCCACAGAACGAAGTAAACTGGGGAAGCCTGAGCGTCTTGGTTGGTTTCTTTTTCGAGGGGACGCAGTGAAGCTTCTCCTTCCTGCCAGCTGGCTGCCTGATTTTTGGATGTCTGCTTTGTTTGCTGCCCAGATTATTTTTTGCTCTCTGCAGCTCTATCAATAGACCGTCACGTGACGGGTCTGTGCGGCTCACGTGGGGATGCTGGAAGGGAACCGAGATGCTGCAGCGGTCCCGTGGAGCCGGCCCGGTCCCTGTGTTTATGCTCTGCATTCAAAGTGCCGCCCCGAGCTGGTGGAGGCGACTAGAACACTAATATATTTAGTAATGACCCAGTTCTAAAGGGTGCTGGAAGGGGTGAGAGCTGGTTCCTGCTGGAGCTGGGGAAACAGATCAGTGTAATCAGGCAGAGCTTCTGTTTCCTCCGCGGTCTGACCCCTGAATGGATCACAATCATCACGATTTAAGGAGTCGTCTGCAGATTTATCGCCGCACTCCAGCGGGACTGTCAGACAGATGACGGACAGTTTTGAAATGGAAGCAGCAGAAGCGGAGACGTCGTCTGGTTTTATTCCACACATTCTTCTTCCTGTCAGAGTCTGACATGTTACGTCGGAGGAGACGGCTGTCATGTGTCGGCTGTCTGCTCTGTGCAGGTTTCAGTAATCTGGAGTTTAAAGGAGGAGTCTGACATTTTGGGGAAATACTCGTATTCTGTTTGTTCTCGGGCGGGGGACCAGCAGCTTCCTGGGCCTGTAATCATAAAGCCTCCCAGCATTAAAAGCGGGTTCTAGCCATGAAATTATAGACAAAATCTTAAAATTCTGAAGTTCTGTAAGAATTTTCTTTGGTAAGATCGTCCATTCTCTCTGGACTGTGGATGAATGGCTTCTTTACTTTCTTTGGTGCTCCACTGCACTCTAAACAGCCACAGGCAGGAAGCAGCAGTACCTTTTACAGCTAAGGTTACGTTATGAGCAAAGATTACATGTATTCCCAAAGCAGCTTGATCCTTAAAGATTTCCTGAGGTGAAAAATGCTGAGGTGTGAGGAGGAGACTTCTAAGGTTTTCTCAAGGAGAAGAGAGAATGGCACAAAGATGAACTGTAGAGTTACCTGAGCTTGTAGAGCTGCAACTTTCCCCTCCAAACCAAGAAAACAACAATACAGACTTTACAGAATGTGCTACATGAATCTTTTCAAGTTTTAGAGGTTCTGATCATCACTAACTGTGATTTACTGTGCAGGAGAGTCGGACAAAGCTTTCATAATGCTCTAAATCAGGGGTGGGGAGCTCCAGGCCTCGAGGCCCGCTGTCCTGCAGGTTTTAGATCTCACCCTGGGTCAGCACACCTGAATCAAATGATTAGTTCATTAGCAGGCCTCTGGGGAACCTCAAGGCATGTTGTGGAGGTAATTTAGCCATTTGAATCAGCTGTGTTGGATCAAGGACACATCTAAAACCTGCAGGACACCGGCCCTCGAGGCCTGGAGTTCAACACCGCTGCTCTAAAGTGTGGAAAGTGCAACAGACCACAAACTGAGACAGTTCACCTTCACTTTAAAATCTGCACCTTTGAAAAGTTTTGGTTGCAGCAGTGCTGTCTTTCACTACAGCTCCATGAGTTAATCAAACAATCAGTATGACTATATAGCTCGTTAAACCCTTAACATGCCCCTGGGTACTGTTGATCCAGGGTTCGTCCATCAGCAGCCTCTTTGGTTTTGACCTTTTTGGAACATGCACATGAAAAACTGTAAACTTAAAGACTTCATCCAGCTCCTGAAATCATAAAACAGAACCCCACCTGAGACCATCTCCAGTAACCTGGTGGATGTAAATCTGCAGAAATCAACTCGTTTTGTTCCTAAAAGTCGCCGTGAAGAGTTTGTGTGTTCGTGTGACTCTCTGCTGTCAGAAACTCTCCACCAACCCACTAATCCACTTCTGCAGCTCGTCCTCGGGATGAAGTGTGGCCTGCGAGCTCAAAGTAAAAGCCGGCGACCCATTTAAACATCAGCAAACTCAGTTTTAGCCTCCTCTGCTGCGACGAGCTGCCGGACACGTTTACGTCGGTTGGCCTTTTCTGCCCAGCAGCCACGGCTCACAACCTCGATTCGGGTCCCAGCTGATTCCCACATAATAGTCTTCTGGAGTCGGTCTGCTGCTCCGGGGGGAACGGGCCGATATCCGCCCCATTTACACCACCAGCTGAAATCCCAAAGAAGAGCGAGGAGGTTATTTTAGTCCTCCGGCTTCACAGAGGCCGAGCTGCCGGCCTGCTTTGAATTTCACAGATTAAATGTCTGATTTTACAGCGTCCCGGAGTGACTTCTCCGCAGACCGGGATCCCGAGCCCATCGCCGCCGTCGGACCGCTCACATCGTGCCCCTGGTACTAAATATGTTAGTCTGCAGTCCTGTTCTACCTGCAGGTGTGTCTGAATTCTCCAGACCTCGTGGACGGCGTGTTAGTACATTGACCTCACAGCAGCCGTATTAATGGTCACATGATGTCATTAAAAATGTTCCACACGCAGCCCCGAGGCATTTCCAAACTGCCTGTTTCTGACTGAACAGCATCATCGCTTTGTGTATATAAATGCACAATTAGTCAAAAATCTGCACTTCTGAATGAACATGATCCCTGCCCTCACCTTTCAGGAGCTCCCTGCCTCAGCGTGACCTCAGGCGTGACCTCAGGAGCTCACGCTGGTTTCCTGTTTCCAGCTGAGGGTTCAGGACCCACCCCCTCTGTGGTAATATTTATTTTATACATTATTTTCACACAAAGAGCATTTTCCTCATAGTTTTGATGTGAACTTTAACATCGTGAAGTGGAAGCCATCGTGTGTGAGGCTGTGAGAGGAGGATCTGTGTTGGTGATGTTCAGAGGACGTGACCGCAGCCTCGTCACACGTGTGAGTGAGCCCGCTGTGGGCGTGGCCTCTCTGGAGCCTGTCACACACACACAGTAACATTCAGCAGCAGCCTGCACAGCTGGCTCGTTTCAGCTTTATTACACCCTTCTCTTGATTCTGTGTCTGACTTTGATTTTTTACATTTCAAACATCTCTTTGAACGTCTTTTCATCTGTGTGCTAATTCTGCTTTTCTCTATTCGTGTCTTTGTTTTTGTGCCACATTCTCATATTTTTTTCATCTTTCTGGTTCGTTTTTTCCTGTTTTTGGTCATTTTGTGTTTCATTGTGATCATTTTTAAAATTTGGTGACATAGGGTCACCACATAGGGTTAAGGGCCTTTTTTGATTATATGTTGCTTTGTGTTTTTTCCTGTTTATTCATTTTGTGTGTGTGTGTGTGTGTGTGTGTGTGTGTGTGTGTGTGTGTGTGTGTGTGTATGTGTGTTTTGTCTTGTTTGTCATTTGTGTTCATTTTGTTCACTTTCCGGTTATTTTTGTGTCTTGTGGAGGTTTTTGGTCAGTTTTGGTGAATTTGTGTGATTCTTATCTGTCTTTATATTTTTGTTTCTTTTTTTAGGTTTTTGTTTTTGTTTTTATTCATATTTATTTAGTAATTTGGGTAATTTTGTGTTTCTCTCTGTTAATTTTATTGTCATTTGTTGTTTTTTATTTTGTGTCAGTTTTAGAAATTTGCAGAAACCTTTTGTGTTCATGTTGTGTTTCTTTCTCTGGTAAATTTACTTTTCTTTGCCCTTTTTTCTGTTTTGGGTGATTATGTGTGTCTCTCCTGGTCTTTTGTGTTGTGTTCTGGACATTTGTGCGTCTCATTTTGATTTGGTTTTGTAATATTTTTCAGTCTTTTAGAAAAAATGTTTAGAAAACTTTTTGCTATTTTAAAGCCATTTTTTTCTATTCTTGTGGTGATTTGCACATATTTGATCATTTGTGGGTTCTTTTGGTTATTTTGTTTCCTTTTGTGTTTCCTTTGAGTCACCTGATTGATTTTATAACCCATCAGTCATTCATGGCCCGAGCCTTTGGCTGGTCCGAGTCTTCAGTAAACCCCCCGCCCCCCCGGCTCTGAAGCACATGACGTATGAGTCCAGTCTGACTTATATCATATTATATCACATTTGTGTTGCAAAAACAAATGAGGCTGAGTCGGTGTGAGCTCCTGTTCACGGTGTTATTTCAGAAAAAAAAACGGGGTCAGACTATTAGAAGACTCCAGATCCCGCGGGACTTCCTCCATCCTGCAGGCTTCCCTCCATACATGTTTAATGAGCAGCTCGCCTCAAATCTCGCCTGCTCTTGTTTCCTACAGGCAGTTACTGCAGCTCAGGGTTTTTATTTCCATCTCCAGGATTTTTTTCTTGTCTCATTTTGCTGCTTGTTTGGTTTCAGGTTTTCTAACATTAATCACAGGTGAGCTTCTCTTTGTGTTGTAATATCTGTAGATGAACACATTTGTCTTTTACATTTTTTAGATATTTCAATTAAGATGAGAGTACTTGAATATTTGGAGCCTTTAAAACTGATCCTGTTTTTTATATTGGACTCCTTTTATTATTTTCTTATAGAAGAAGGAAATGTTGGATTGAACATGAAATCCTGATGAAACATCTGATATCACCTCTTTTTTCTGACCAGGTCTGCTGGTGTTTCGAGCTTCTCCGTCAGGAGGAGCTGAAATATCGCTGACTGGAAGTGGAGGACCTTTCCTCCATGTTCTGTGGTGGTGAGGATCTGCCCGGGCCTCACTTCCCTCCCCATCACATCCATATTAATGCAGAAACACGGCGTGCATGCGCATCCCCGCGGGAGCCCGCAGCACGCATACTGCAGCTCGGATCAGACTCTCACGGAGCTTCATTAAACCTCGAAGAATTCGAACAGCTGTGGTGCAGCTGACAGAAAAACGTCCTCACGGTCTGACTCGGGCACCGACATTACAGACACACACAGGAGCAACTGCAGGAAAATAACCTGCAACGAGTACAAACACTGTAACGGCATCATTCATTATTAAAGACACGTCATTACAGTTAAACCCTCTTTGAACACTTCATATTCCTACAGCTCTGTAGTATCAGCCTTTCTGTCCTAATAGCCTCTGTTAGTCCACATATTTGGTTTCATCCTGAACTTATCAGTTTGTGATGTTGGGATTTCTGGTTTGTAATGTTCATGAGTGGACGCTGGGTCAGCAAAATGGCTGGAAAACCTGAAACTGGTTTCCAGACTTCTTCAGTGGCATCAGGAGAACTACTGTGGGCGGCGCAGTGGTGCAGTTGTGCAGCGGCTAGCACTGTCGCCTCACAGCAAGAAGGTGAGAAGGGTTTGAACTCGTGTCTGTGGAGTTTGTCTGTTAGCCCTGCGACAGACCGGAGACCTGCCCAGGTGTGCTCCCACCGCTCGCCCTATGACAGCTGGGGCGGGCTCCTGTGACCCTCGTTTCCAGCCACCTCAGTGATCTACTGCCTCTCTGCTGTGGTCAGTGTAGTAATATCTCCTGCTGTAGCACAAAAGGACTTCAGGACTGATGCATTTGTTAGTTGCACCCATGAACTTGTCAAACAGCTTATTCTGATACTGAGTTTCGTTTGGTGTCGTTTATTGGATCGAGTGATCAGGTGGGACATTTGAACATGGGAGTCTACGGTGACGGAGTGACTGCTGAAGCTTCTGCTGCACATTAGAGGAAGTGCAGCTTTTGGTTCTTATAAACTGGATTCATCTTTCAGTCCCAGATATTTATTTAAACCTCATTATTTTTATTTTATATTATTCAATTTTTACTCTTTTCCCCATTTGTGAATGCCAGAGTCTATACTTAGTTCAAATCTAAGACAAACCTTGATGTAGTTTTGCCTCCAAGATAAAAAATCTGTTGTTTTACTGTAGTTTTAGATATTTTTTAGTATGTTGGAGTAAAGTAACAGACATCTGAAGAAAGTTAATTCTGTTGTTGAATTTGACTTTTTGCACACTTGTAGACAAGAAAAGTTTCATGTATAATATCCCACATTCATATGTACATTCAAAAATGTTAACATTTAATTTTTCATTTTATTGGAGCTCGTGTCTCCTTTTATTGGAGCAACCAACCACAGTTTTGTTTACATGCATTACGTAGCTGCTGGTAAAATCAGGTACAATTGACCCAAAACTGCTGCTGAAAGGGTCAAAATACTGAAGCTGCAGTCACACGGGGGGAAGAGGGGTTGGAGACGGCGACGTGACCAAAATGATTGTGCCTGTATGTAATGAACTTGTGATTATGTTGCCTTTGAAATGGTTTCTTCAAAGATGTGGAAAATGTCTGTTTGTGGAAACTGTTTAAACTGGTGAAAACTGCAAACCTGCTGTCGTCTGTTGAAAATCTTCTATCATCTGAAATTCGTGTTGACGACTTAGATTCAAAATCCAAACTAAAATTGACAAATTCCGTCACAAATAGTGACGTAGTTGCTACAGGACAGCAATTTAATTGCTAACTTACACGGGTGACCTGGCTTTTATATAGAAATATAACCAGAATACAACCACATGAGACACGTCGCAGGAGTCGTGCTCATCAGCACAGACTGACTCAGACTGACTGCAACGTGTTGGCAATCTGTTTGGAAATTAGTCGGCAATTGTTTGCAATCTAAAAGTGATTGCCAGCAGTCAGAGTTGACTGTGATTGTTTGGAGACAGGTTGCCTCCCACCAGGCGGTCTGTGCATTCGCCTTTCAATCGAACGCGGTCGCTCATTGGTTATGTTTACTGCTCAACTTCTGGATGACCAGCTAATCACTGCAGCTACTTCCAATCAGTAAATAAATCCAGTGCATCCACCGGGCGACTAATGATTCCCAGACAGAAGGAGGTTGCCGATGTTTTCATTCATCAGCAAGAATATTTTAGAGTTCTGTCATTAAAGCATCAGAATATCTGAAGGTCTTACACCGAATGCTGCTGAAAATCAGTTACACAAAAGGTGATTTATGAGAATATTTCCTTGAATGTGTCCGCCTGACGCGTGAAAACCAGATTTATTTTCATCCTGTGATGTTTATCGGATATTTTAAAGACTTGTAGGTGTGGAATAAACGGTCCATATAAAATCAAATCCAGGTCGGCTTGAATGGTTTTGGCAGCATGAATTATCCAAATCACTTCTTCAGCAGGATGCACAGTCAACCTTCTTCCTCCTCCCCCCTTCCTCTTCCTCCTGAACCTCTTTGTCTCAGTCAATATAAACTGAGAGCTGAGACATGTGGCAGCTCAGGGACTCTCCTTCATTAATAATGAAAACACTCCAAACCCGGCTCTGCGAGAGGAGGAAGAGTCCATCATCTCAAACTCACCAAACCAGATTAAAACCACAGCACACAATCATTTTCAAACAGTTGTCGTTTTATTTAATACTCTTCATCATTTTAGCAATCTTTTATTTATTTATTCATCTTTTAATATCTCAGTAGGCCTATAATCTGTAAAGTCTGGGATAGATTATCTATAATAGAGTTTTTATTTTCTTAAAATCCGTTTTCATATACATATTCTCTTCTTAGATGATTCTCGTAAGATATTTTTTTAAACTCTTTTTGCAACATCCCCATAAACAAACAAAGAGACAAACCAACAAACAAACAAACAGAAGTACACATCTTTTCATCAGAAGGCAGTGGAAACATTGTCGGTGCCTCGGCAAAGAAATAAACTCCCTCCTCAAATTCATTTGCTGTATTTATGTAGTTCATGATGCTACTATACTGTTGGGACTCTGCTTTTTAATCTAACATACAGACCTAAAATATATCACCGCTAAGGTCGTCTAGTATGGATCACTGGTATGAAAAGGGGGGGATGTGCTTAATGGCAACAGTCATATCACTCTTCAGCCACGGTTTGATTTTTTTAATCATCATTTTTTCATGTTTTTTTTTTTTTTTCAGCTACACTGGCCATGAAGTCGCGTCGTCGTATTGCTCTCGGCTTCTCCTCGCAGTAACCGTTTAGCTCTCAAAGTAATTCGCTTCTAACACGTGGTTGTGCTGATATGAAAGATGGCAGATGTTACCCACCAACAGGAACTAAAGTTAATTTCAATGTGTTGCTACTTTCACATCCAAACAAGTTTCCATCAGTCGGAGTCCTTGGTCTCGTGGGATTTCAGGAAATGAGCACGTCTGAACAACTTTTTCAAGCTATAAACCAGAAAGGTTTTAGCTACAGCGGTTTAAGACATTCATCATCAACTCTGTGAGGAAATTCTCATCAAATGTTCTACCTGAAGGGTAATTCATAAAGGAGAAGCTAAAGCTAAACAGTGTTTGGTTTAGCTGCAAATACAAACTGTTAGCTAACCTGATGTATTATGTTTAGTTACTAACCCATGGCAATCCAATTTACTTGCTAACACAAATACTATCTGCTTTAGCCTCCAACCTGCTAGCTACTTTACTCTCTTTAAATGTCATGTCTTAGCTGAGCTAGTGCCATACTGCTAAGTTGTTACAGGCTGATAATGATTCACTTTGGGCATAGCCTGCTTCACTGAGTCATGCTAGATTTGGAGGCATGGACACAATATGGTTACAGCTAGCATATATTCTTAAACAGAAATTTGTAGTTTTTAATTAAAAAGTAGCACAAGAAGCACAGTTGATATAAATAAATAAAGTCTGTCTCCAAATACAAGCTGGGAAAACAAGTCCAAGACGTAAGCTATGTGCATGTCTGTTACGTATGACATACATTTCTGCTGTTATAATATAATTACTTAATTTAACTGGGATTAGCCTAAATCATGTTAACGTTAGCGGTAAAGTACCTTTACATGATTAAAAACAAGTTAGCAAGCATTAGCCAGAATAAAGGCAGTTTCATCTAGTGGGGCCAAAATAGGGAAAAGTTCAGGAAATTTCTTTGGTTGTGGGAATCCTAATAGTCCCTCCAAGCTAGCCTACCTCTGGCTAATGTTAGCTAATGCTGGCTTGCTAGCTAATCAATAAGCAAAACTCGTAGGGTTGATCTGGATTACAAAGTTTGCTAGCTCACCATGTGCTCATTGTTTTATAAGTTTATAGTTACAGCTAGCTGGCTAACATTAGCTTGCTTCTTGACTATTGTTTTCTAACAATGGACAGATTCTAAGTGGTTGCACAATAAATGCCAGCATATAAATAAACAAATGCCCAAATAATTGGTAAACAACCTTTTATTTCTTTTTTAAAAAGCTTAAATTAAACATCTGCTACGTTGCATAGTAACTACCTGACACTATGTGCTGGTGCCCAGGAGGGCTTATTACTTTGAATATAAGCTTTTTGAGTGCTTTATGCACTTGTAAATGAAACAGTTTAAAATTAAAAGTGTCCACAACATTAATAATGCAAGACTTGGCTAAAAGTCAGTTGTCGGTCCTTATTATTCACAATATATAGTCACCTTTCATCAGCTGTTGCTTAAATGTAACTGTGACATTTTCACTTTTTGTTGTTCTTTGTTGTGATAGTTTCTTAAGGGCTTTTAATTTGAAACTGCTACAGGAAGTGTTGAGTTTATATTACCAATAAAAAGCAATAACAAAATGAAGAATTCTAATAATACAGAAATTAAACGTCGAGATTGGCCGATAATACAAATTTCCTCCAACAGAAGCAAAAACTAACTCGAATCTGACAACGTCTTATAAAACATTTAATGTTTTTGTGCCCATTTCCTGAAATGTTTTAAGAGTCTCTGAACTGATATCATGCACGTTAACAACAGTATAAACTGTTCTTTAAGGACAAGCAGGCTTTATACTCCACTACATCTCTGCACCTCAGAGTTTGGTCAAGAAAAACAAGGCTACGGTCACACCAGAAACGTGGCATGGCAGCAACCCGGCCAGCTCCACAACCAAGTAAAACACTATGAATGTAAGAATACTGTTGATTGAGAGCCATGCTGTAGGGGTCAAAGGTCAGTACTGTCATTGCAGTTTTGTGTCCTGCTTGTAAAAGTCAATGTGTAATTTTGGTAAGCTGCCTTTGCCTCCAGTTATTACGACTCCATTTAGGTGCTGGTGTGACCGTGGCCTGAAAACAACAAACAGCCAATACGAGTACAAATATTACATGAAGCATTCAGTCCATCAAATATACCACGGAGTCTACTTGGCGTAATAAAAAAAAAAAGAAAAAGGAGAATCTGTCCGTGGTGAAAGTGAGGCGTCAGGTCTGAATCGGCTCGAGGCCTTGGCTCGTCTTATTGATTTTGTGGCCTCGCGTTACACATGAATATGTACCACAGGCTATATGTGAACTCTAATATACAGCCTGATACAGTGTCAGCACCCTGCAGTCGCACAGTGCTGTCTAGGCCAAGCCTACTAAACATCAATAATTCATGGTTGACTTTAATACTGTGTAATTCCACGGTTGTAAGCGGACGGGAATCCATCACGTTTTCATCATTGTCATCGTTTCAGCTCAACGGCGTGTTGAATATTTCATGTTATCGGCCTCTGGGTCGGGTCTGCGTGTGATTGGATGAACGCTCCGGGAAGACGGCGGCCTGAGATGTCCCAGGAAGGCGACTCCGGCCGCCGTACGGTGACCTAGTAGTAAAAATCCATTTGGGGTTATTTTCTTGTGATGAATTCAAACTTTGACGTTTTCTGTGTTTTTGAAGAGTAGCTATCACTCTTTTTCCTATTTTCTTTTTTCGGTTGGATTTTTCCCTTTTTTTTTTTTTTTACTTTTTTTTTTTTTTTTTTTCTTTTTTTTTTTTTTTTTTTTTTTATTCCCTAAG
>VUQG01016446.1:14071-32473 GCA_015106755.1 Etia nguti | reverse complement strand
GTTTTTTTTTTTTTTGTAGTGTTTTTTTTTTTTTTTTTTTTTTTTTTTTTTTTTGGGTGGATTTTTTTTTTTTTTTTTTTTTTTACTTCTTTTCGCTTTGTGTTTCCATGTTTTTCCTCATTTTTGTTAAAACGCCAGCCAAGTCAGTATGGTGGGCAGTGTGGTTAGGACCAAGACGAGGCCCCTGGCGTTGGCAGATCTGGGGGCTCCGTTGCCGCCACCACAGAGTTCAAACAAACTCCCGCGGAAATTCAGGTTGCGGGACTCCTTTTTCAGTTTATCCCAGAGGTCCGTCGCTCCCTCCTGGCAGTCCGCCAGCGCCGTCGTGGCACAGGAGTGGAAGTTATCCCAGTAACTGGCAGGAGAAAACACAGCAAGCATTAACGCCACAAGCTTTTGACTGCAGTGGGAGGCTGGTTTTTAAACTGACTGCATCAGCTACACTGAGGAAACGGAGCCAAGCGTGGAAGCCATCCCAGAATCTGGCAGCACTGAACACACAGAGAGGAAAAAGCTTATGAAGATCCAGCCGGTGAACTTCATCTAGTTTATAGCTGGAGAGCTGCAGCCTGGGCCGACACAGCGCCGCCTTTTCCATCATTACCCAGCAAAAAAAAAACACTTAAATATTGAAGGCAAAACACTGGCCGCCACATCGGAGCACGCCTACTGAGTCTTTACAATAAAAGCTGCTACACAATCAGCACTTTACTGATTCTAATGTTTGTAGATTCAGGTACAACTAAAGCTTTCCCAGGTCTGCAGCCACATATTTTTATTCTTGTCCATTAATCCACTAAATTATCTTCTAATTATGCGCTAACGTTTTGAAAGAGGCGTGACGACAGTTACACTGGTGGAAACTGCCTGCACACCATGTCCTACAGTTTTAGGTCTTTATGCCTCCTGCAAACTAAATTCAATCCATTTTATTGAACACTGAACTACATGTTTACTTAAAATGTTAAAGAACTTCTTTAGTTTTGAGGTTTTCTGCCCCTGCTGTCCAAACACACGTGTTCTTCTTTTATTTGATTTTATTTAATGTGGCCCTTTGCAAATGAATTTTTATATAGAAAACATGCGTGTTTGTAGACGATGTTTTCTATATGAAAGTTCTCAACAACATATAATGCTGTTAAACTTGGCACCACCTCATCCACCTGTAGTAACAATACTGGGTAATACTGATAGTAATGCAGTAAACATAGTAGTGATGAGGTATGAGACACGTTCAGCATCAAAAGCAGAAAAATAGCAAACAAGTCATTTTTATTGTTGGTTGTTCATTCAGTGAAAAAAGTCTCTTCAGTAGGAAATACATTTGTTTTTGGATTCAGTCCAAAGAAATCTTTTTAAGATTATAAAGATTTGCATCTCATCCTGAAACCTGAATCACATAAAAGTTTAGAAGCTGTTTTGAAATCATATAAGAATTTATTATAGTTTATGTGTTGTGACCCAGCTGAAGGCCACAGTACAGGGATTCATTTCATGTTATGAATGTAGAACTTTTACAGTCCAAAACATGGAGGATAAAATCGTAAAATATGTGGAAGGTGTCGCAGCTGATGAAGAAAATGTGTCAAACAGGACTTTGGTCTTCAGCTGTTTCCTTCCCTCCTTCCCTCGTCCCTGTTTCTTTCCTTTACTGTAACCCCTCCTCCTTTCCTCGTCTTCCCCTCTTCGCTCTCTGGGTTTGATATATTATTAATACTCGTGTTTTTCCCTCCTATGCTCACTTGGCCTGATTTCCCCTCCTCTTCCTCTCTGCTTGTTTCTTTTTCTTTTTCATTTCTTTGTCCTTTTTTCCTCCCCATCTCTCTCTCTCCACCTCTCATCTGTCCATCACTTTTTTTTCCATCCCCCTCCAAGTTAATGTGGCGACGACACCGGCGACGCGTGCTTCAGCACGCACACACACACGCACACACACACGCACACACACACACGCACACACACGCACACACACACGCACACACACACGCACACACACACACACACAGGCGTTAATTGCTCAGAGATTTAGCATCGACACGGCTCAGTTCAAGAGGTCAACATCAATAAGAGCAGAGTTGAAGATTGGATTAGATATGCTGTGTGTGTGTGTGTGTGTGTGTGTGTGTGTGTGTGTGTGTGTGCGTGTGTGTGTGTGCGTGTGTGTGTGCGTGTGTGTGTGCGTGTGTGTGCGTGTGTGTGTGTGCGTGTGTGTGTGCGTGTGAGGAGGCGTATTAACGCACACCTCCTGCCACGCCTCAACACTGCTGTGATGGAGCTGTCACTGAATTAAAAAATCATGTGTGTGCTGGGAGGGGTGGGGGCTCCTTGCTGCAGTGTGCCATCTGGTGCCCACCCGGTTTGGGTGGTGGGATGGATGGTGGATTAAAGGGAAGATGGTGGGTGGTGGGGGTCATCTGGGCTGCACATATGCACACTCCCCCACTGACTACACCCGTTTCCCCCTCAGGGTTAGCGGTTAAATCACTCCTACTGTTTTCTGTGAGATCAGAGTGCCAGACTCTCGAGGGTCCTCACAGATGGGGCTCAACATTAGAGACACACTTGTTCACGCTGCCCCGTAGAACCAAACCACTGCAGCTAAGCTACATGTTGTCAGCACATAAGAGCAGATCTCTGTGTTCTTACTTGAGCGTTTCATTATTGTCACATGGAAATGTTGTTTTGAAAAGGATGGAAACAATCAAATCTATAACTGAAGTGAGGAGCGCTCACTTAAACAGCATTAAAACACCTTTTTCCTGTTTTATGTGAATGCACTCAGTGTTTTCTCTCTATTTAAAACCTCTGAGTCTGATATCAGAGTATGAAATGACCTCTCGTCTTATCATGACCTCTTATGGACTCATTACTGTTTATGGACACTGATTTTACTTTTACATTAACTTAATATTTTTCCCTTTAAAGGTTGTTGGGCTCAGTTGGCTTAATTAAGTTGATCGATGTTGGATCAGAGAGGATCGATTTGTGCGGGGGGGCCACAGTCTGTGTATTTGTCCTTTACCTAAAGATGAACTAGCCTAGCTTAGCACTATAATTATGATTACTATGCTATTACGTATTATTTGACTTTAAATGACATATTTGAATGTATTTAATTAAACAAACTAGTTTATTGGAACAAATGATCCAGAGGGAAAAACCAAATACTTATGTTTTGAAATAAAACCGAGCCTCTGCTGATGTGATTGTGTGTTCCTGTGTGTTCCTGTGTGGTAAACGTACGTGCAGATCTGGTGCAGGTTCTGCCTGTCGTCCAGGTCCTGGGGATAGTTGGCCATGTTGTCTCCCAGCTGAATGAGACAGTCTGAGAAACCCTTGAACACCGAGTCACATTGACCAGCACTGACCAGCACCATCTGCAACACGGAGACTGCAGGGGGAGGAAGAGGAGGATGAAGACAAGAAGAGTGGTGAGATTTACATTAAAGCAAACTGTTTGTGTGTGAGCATGCAGGACAAAGGTGTGTGCTGATTTTAGATCTGTTGCATCTTTGTTTTGCACTTTTCATTCAGTTTTTTTTCCAAATTTAAACCTTTTTTCAACTTAAATTTCATAGTGAAACTCCACATTTGTACTTATTTGATTTGGTTTATGGTTTGTTTGAGACTCAGCATACTGATTATCTCCTCTAGGTGAACTCTATGTACAAGAAACTATTTTTTCAGTGCAAAAACATTCACCAGGAAACTTTTCTTTTATCAAAGAAACAAGTGTGAGTCCAGATGTTAACAAACAGTCACCCTCCCAGCTTTCTTCTACAGCAGACTGAGCACAAATCATGTTTGTGTGAAATCGTATATAAAACAAGGTGTCATCAGCAAACGGAGCGAGCCAAACATCATTTCAGACAAAGCTCGGGAGGTTTTATGGATATTTTTCAAAGCAGCAGGGTGCTTTGAAAGAGGAGATCATAGAAGACAAACAGATGAAAACATGGCCACACAGTGCAGGACTTATCAGATCAGCTGAGATCCAGAGTGAAATCAGAGAATAAAAGAGCAAAATTGGAATCTACAGAAAGATGACATGAAACCAAATGTTCTCACATAGGTTGATTAGGGATAGCTGATAGATTTACAGGAGGTTATAATGTTGAGCTTGAGTCTTAGAGACAGGTCTCAGTTCAATGTTACGATTACGCAGCTCCAGTTTGTGTTGCTCATGCTTTTATGATTTTATTCCTTCTGCTCATAACACTAAAGGTGGCTAAATGACAGAAACAGCACAAAGTCATTAAAAACATATCAGTGAGTACAAACTAACACATGACAGGGAAACACCTCTATAAAGCACTGCACGGGCTGCCAAATGTGACACGCCTCCTAAACCCATCCAGTCACACACACTAACACACACACACACACCCCTTTACATGACCTCTGTTCACTGTGTGCGCGTGGTTCGTTAAGCAGGGGATCGGGCTGATTGATTGGTTTGGGTAATGGCGGCTGCTGTCCGGTTCCACTCCATCAAACCGTGGGCTAACGCGGCGTGACGCGTAGGACGAGACGCGGCTGTTAGAGGACGAGGGGGGAGGATCTGATCACCCACGTAGGAACTACTTTACCTGTTTCCACACATATCCACGATGAGCTACGGGTCACTACAGGATCCCGTGTACGTTTCTGTGTGGGGGGATTAAAGCGGCTATAGTCAGTATTTTTACAACAACCACCAACAAAAAGACATCAGGAAAGGCTTGTTTGGTGGCCTGGTTCACTCTGTGCTCTCTCACAGCAGTTTTCTATCATTATTTTCAGAGTAAAAGCCTTTAAAAGCCCTCTGTTCCCTTCCTGTTAGCATAATAGGGCTTTAATAATGCAGCTCAGAGGCAGATATGTTCCCTGAGGAGACGGTGGAGACCAAAGCCCGGAGATAAAAGCTTGTTTCCTGTTACTAACACGGACAAAATATACCAGCAGTCTGTGTTTTTATGTTATGTCATAGCTTAAATCCTTTCATTTGTTATACATTTACATAAAGACATGCAAACAAATATCTATACTGGGAGGTGAATGCTGAGTGAAAGTTTAAAGCATGAAAAATGTTAATCAGACAGACAATTCAAACAGGCAGCTTTTCAAAATAAAAGAACAATTAAACAAAGATCTTCATTTAAAGAAGGTTTTTGGTCTAAATACCAAAGTGTTGGTTGGTTTCTGTTTAAATAACAATGTTTGTGTTCCTGACGCCTCCTTGTGGTCACAAACACAAACTGTACTTCCTCCTTTTGTGAACTTTCTGTTATCAGAATGAAAACCAGACAGCGACAGTGAGCATGTTTCACTCGATGCTGCCTGGGAACAAAATGTAACTTTGTGCAACCAGAGAGAAGATTTGGAGGTGCGAACTAGAAGATGTATTTTTGGAGTTTGGTCAAAGCTGGGCTAGCTGATCCTCCTGCCTCCAGTCTTCATGCTAAGCTACACTAACTACAGCCTGACTTCAGATCTCTGCTTAACCCATCGATCAAACGTTGTCTTTGTGCTCATTTCAGTCTCTGTCGGGCCTTCAAACGTCTCCAGCTGATTACTTGATAATTAGATATGCAACTTGGGTGTTACCTCATTACATATGTTCTCATTGGCATACCGAGTGATAAGATAATAAGATAAAACAGTTTTCATTCCATTAGTCTGAAAAAATAAATCATGTGACACGTTTCACAGTAGAATAAAAACCACATCTGTCTCTTAAAAATGAAACTCGTGATTGTTTTCATGTTTATGTTCAGAGGTGAAAATCTGCGTCCTCGTATTTCTGATTTATTAAATCCGTACAGAGCTACATTTAACCAACAGGGTTTGAATGTCGCACATCAGCTGATAATGAACGTGTGTTTTTATTATCTCCTTTATTTTATTAGACATTTTAAACGATGTATAATTAGAATCTGGTGACACTGTCATGGATTAGGATTAATGGTGACCTTTTTAAATTACGATCATTTTAACGTACTGACAGTTTGACCTGAACTAAATATTCAATATCATTTTTATTAAAAAGGTTTTAAATGTTTTAAGAATAAAAAATAATTAATTTGTTTTATTCATTCATTAAACAACATTTTGTATGAAGTGAAATATTTTCAGTGTTTAGTTTTAAAATGACCCAAAAATATTTAGATCATCTTTTTTTAATCCAACAGATTATTTTAGCAAACACAGCAAACTCCATATAATTTTATTCAGCGTAATTCATTTCATCTCTGATCTCATTTCTCCATCTCTGTTCATCTGGAATTTTTAATGATTTCTTTTATTTATCTGGGATTTATTTCAGAATCTTTCTAAATTTTTGACTCTTTCTAATCAGCTTTAGGAGGATTTATTTTAAGGTTTTTATATTTTTAATATTAAAACATGTTTATGTATTTAATATCCCCATGTATCCCTAATAATGTCTCTTGTTTTCTTTTCATTTATTTAAATTAAAGAAAAAAAGGAAAATGTCACAGAAATCTCCATAAAAGGAGCTTCTCATTTAAAATAATATTAAATATTATTTATTTATTCTCCAGTGACACATTTTCTTATACAAATGTAATATTATATAGTCACATTGTGTAGTTGTATTTAGTGAGTGAACAACATAAAATCATTACTTGTTTATATGACCAGCAGAGGCACCACAAACCACGTGATCCAATATAAAAAGGACCAGAGCAGCTGAATGTTTCCCAGATGAAGGAAAAAATGTTTTTTTAAGCAATAAAACAAAAAAATCATTTTTTATTTTTAAAAAGCAGAATTTTCTTTATTGAAGGTCACAGATTCAATAAGATCCGTGTTCAGATTAAAAGAGTGTAAGGATGACACACGAGCGCGTGAGGATGCGCGTGCGGCAGCATTAAAAGAACCCCCTTCCTTCCTCTCTGTCCCACTTCCTGTCAGGATGCAGCACGTGTGACAGCGTCACTGCATTTCTTCACATTTTACTTCAGCTCGGATTCTGGTTTTTGTGCATTTCTGCAGCTCGAGGTTGATTTTTGGACTTTAGACCGACTTCCGGTTTTTATTTTTATTTTTTTGACCCTTTAATTTGAATAAAATCTAAATCTGCGTTTTTATTCACCCTTCACACTTTTAAATTCTGCCTCATATTTAATTTTCAGCAGTTTTCACGAAACATTTTGAACTTAACGTGATTTTTGTCACTGCGGGTTTCACGTTTCTCCTTCCTGTTGCTCCCGAAATTTAATCTGAATGAATAAATGAATGAAAGCGCACCTCCTCCCCCTCCTCCCCCTCCTTCTCCCTCACTCTCTCCATTGTCTCTCTCCCGCTGTATGTTGGAGCATTACATCATCTCTAACTAATAGGCTGCATGATATGGCTGCAACATGCGGCTCCAAAAAATACAAAATGTATAAAAAATAAAAATGCGGGGATTATCCTCCCCCGCGCCCTCCCCAGTCTCGGCCTTTTTTTTTTTTTTTTTTTTTAAAGCTCATATTTGAGTTTCTTTACGTTTTTTTTTTTAATCGTGAATTTATTTTTAATAAAGAACCAAAGAAATCCAAACGGAGCTTTGCGACAGTTTTTTGGGGGGTAAAATTGGGACTTTTTGCAGCATTTGTCTTGCGCAAAAGTTGCGTTTTTACTTCTGATTTGCGCCTAAAAAACCCCGCTGCGTGCGTCTGTTTTATTATTAATATTTTTTTCGATTTTTCTTTCATTTTCTTTCATTTTCTTACAGATTTCAGTCGCTTTGACTCGTTTTTGTCGCGTGTAATTTCTGTTTTCTCATCTTCAAAGCTGCTTTTATTTCTGGTCCATTTAAAAAAAAAAAGAATGCCGCCCCCACCCCCTCTCCTCACATGATCTTTCTTTCTTTCTTTCTTTCTTTATGTATTTATGTATTTATTATTTTATTACTCCTGTTTGATGGAACCCGCTGTCGTCCATATTAATTAATTTATTTCCCTCTTTTTCGTTCACGCCTCCCATCAAGCACGCGTGCACTCATTCACCCCACCACACACACACACACACACACACACACTGTTGCCTGCAGTGTGTCATGCCAAAAGCAGCGTGCTGTAGCTTCACGCGGCGGACACACCCACCTCCTTTACACACGAGGCCATTTTCGTGCGTAAAAATGCGCCAAAAACGGAAATTTTAACCCTAAAAATCCACAAAATCTCCACAGTTTCGTTTCAGATCTTTACTCAGAATTTGTTGACCACGCGTGAGTTTCACAAACAGCTAAACACGTGAACATGAGCCGTGTTTTCTTTGTGCATGTCACAAATTTATTGTTAAAATGATTTTGAGGATTGTGCTGCAGCGGCGCGCCAAAGCTCGGACCAATCAGACTGCAGCATTTCAGAGACGCCGAAGGATTCACGGTGAAAACGGGACGAAGATCAGATTCTCTGAGTGAAAGAAGAAGGAAGGGGAGACGTTTCCCTGCAGGGAAAAATCACCTGCGTGGAATCATTCAGCGGCATTTTGGCCTTGCTCGGTTCTGATGGTCACCGCTGTGGGTGAAAGACGTGAATGTGCGCGCTTGGATTTTCTCTTGATTCCTCATCTGAAACCTTCACCTCCTGCTCAGAGCTCTGACTAACAACAGCACCGAGGACTCTGCGTCCTGAATAATTCAGCATCCCTCTGCTTCCACACACACACACACACACACACACACTCTGAGCCCTCCTCCACAGCGTCGTTATGCAACATCAGAAAAACAGAAATCATCTCCGCGTTTCTGCTCGTGGAGATTTTTAATTTCGTTGCTTCCAGTTATTAGACGGATCCCGCGGAGACACACACCTGATTAATTTTTATGTGAAAGCTGAAATCAAACGTGCTGTACCTGCGTGCACGAGGCGGGCTGCCCATAGGAAATGTATTAGCTCATTTTATTGTATTTTATTATATTTTATTTTATTTATTTGCAGCTGCAGGGGTTAAAGCGGGCTCGTGTGGTCTCTATCCTCCGGGTTTCACGCGCACTGCGGATCCGCTCCGACGCCTCATTTCTGTGATTTTTTTTCCAGGCCTTTCTCTCCTTTGTGCAGCTTCAACACTCAAAACTAAAAATCACGAAGAGCCGTAAAAATCAGAGCGAAATAAAAAAAAAAATGTTTTTATTTTTCTCACATTTTAAATTAAAAATAAATCAAATAAAAACGCGTCCAGTGTGGGACACCGAGTAGGGGAGGGGGAGGAGGCGGAGGGAGGGGGGCATTCCCCTTGTTAGCGCACACATGCACGCACACGCGCACGCGCCGAATGTGAAGTGGAGCCCACCGCCGCTCACATGTCTCCGCGGCTTCATTAGGACAAGAAAAGTCCGGACAGCAGCACCGACACGATTCAGAAAAAAACACTCCATCTGCCCCACGGACGGCCTCGGCTCTGCGCAGACTCAGAACAACTCAAAGAAGCAGAACATTTCACCCGAAACTCGTGTTTTTCTTTTATTTCTGCAGGCGATGAAATAAAAATGAGAAGTGATTGATAAAGCGGCCACAGAGACACTTTAAAGGTCACAAAAGAAGAAGAAGAATTCTTTCATTATAACAAATGTGAAACAAGCTCCTCATCATCTGCAAACACGTTTAAAAGCGCAGGTTTCATCCTGGAATTTGGTGCAATTACAGAGAAAAATCCGCAAAGCGTGACTTTCTGCGCTCACCTATGTGCAGAGCCAGGAAGAGCGCGAGGCATCTGGAGGACCAGGTAACTCCCATCCTCTGCGTCCGCCTCTCGGCATGAGAGCAGAGACTCGCAAAGTTGGAGAGCAGCTGCGGAGGAGCCGCACATTCCCCGCAAACAGCCGCAAACAGCTACATCCAGCAGAGTCCTCCGCCTGCTCCCCCGCTTCTTCTTCTCCCCCTCTTTTCTCTTCTTCTTCTTCTGCTCTTTTAGTGTGAAGCTTCTCCCTCCGCGCGGCTCTCCGTCCTCTGTGCGCGCGGCGCTTCCTGCTCGTTTTTACGCGTCCAGAGAGAAAAAAGAAAAGAGAGAGAGAAAGCTCCTCCTCCTCTCCTCCTCCTCTCCTCCTCTCCTCCCTCATTAATATTATTTATCCTTCTTTTATGATTCCATGTCATGATTTTTTTTTTACCCCTCTGAGACGTTTGAAGGGAGAAAATCTGTGAAAGGCCTTTTTCCTCCCAATAAAACGAATATTATTCACGCGCTCGTTATCTATAAACAAGAGCTAAATAAGACCATTTTTAATCTTTTATAATAAAAATAAAAATAAATTGTACAGCTTCCCAAAGGCCTTTCACTGTCATGCGCACTGGATTCAAAACTGAGCAGACTTTAAGCTTAAGTATTATTTCACATAAACACATGAACACATTTAAATATTGAAATAAGTCAAGTTTATTTATATAGCACAAAAATACTGCATTTAAAAATCAAAATACTATAAAATAAAATACCTTCACCGGTCTTTATAGGAAAATAGTTCCCCTCCTGTGTTTGGGTTATTCTGGAACAGATATCTGACCTGAGGTGCGCTCTGATTGGCTGGACACGCCCCCTTCTCTTATTAATAACCTGGATTTATTTTTATTTCTTTAACTGGACCTTTTGTGTTTGAAGTTAAGCTCCTCCCCTCAAACACCTGAGGCCGGATGTTCACAGGTGTGTTTCTGTTCAATTTCCTCCTGGTGGTCATTTCTGGTATTGCAGCTGAGAATTATTTAATTTGTTAAGAAAATAATGTGAATTCCTCTATTAATTATTATTTAACTATTATTTTATTTTATCTTTATATTATTATTATTATATTATTTAATCACATCTTAACATTACTCTTGATCACTGATGTTGGGTGGGTCAGTCATATTTATGGAGGGGGCGGGGCGTCTTTACAAATGTAATATCTGACCAAAACAAATAAACAACGACCAAAAACACACACAAGAAACACCACAAACACACAAATGATCACAAAGACACAAAACAACAACAACAGACATAACAACAAACAAAACAACATAACATCACCACAGATCACACAAAAACCAGCATCAAGGATCAAAAAGACACGAACAATCATAAAAAAAACAGCCACAAAATAAAAACAGACGGACACAAAATGACCACAAAATCACAACAAAAGCACCTAGAAACAGCCACAAAACAACAAACAAATATAAAACTGCAAAAAAAAAAAAATCAAATAACAAAAAAGAGTAAAAAAAAAAAGAAAAGAAAAAGAAAACACCTAATATTTTTTGTGAATGAACGAAAATATTACCTTTTATGAATACAGGACATTCTGGTCAATGAACTACCAGAACTTTTTACACATTTATCATGTAATTTCATTGGTCCGGTGCACCTAAGATCAATGTGGGCTGTATATGGCCCTGTAAAATTAGTTTGGCATCTCTGTTTCACAAGCACCAGCGAGCACAAGCACGCCACCAAATAACTAATAATCCATTTCTGTGTGAAAATCCTCTATGACCACATCAGGGTTTTAGTGTGTTTGCTGACCGACACTTCAACAGAGTGGCTTGATGTCAAATCACCCCCAATCCCAACCATAACAACCAGCCCTCACATCCATCCCATCCCACCATCCCCACAGGCACGAAGGTGGAGGGCTACCCATTGTCATTAGTCCAGTAACACTTGCTGTTGATCCACTCTTACACACATGACTTGAGCTGTGGGCTGTGCGTGGAATTCATTGGAATTCGTTGGAATAGAAGAAAGCATGTCAGAGTGATTAAAGCTGATTAAAGCTTCCCAAAAAAGAAGTTTGAAGATAGCTGAGTAGAAAGCCAGTACTCACCAGACCAGTACACAGGCTGAAGACGGCAGGGTACTCGCTCTTGGCGTTGACGTGTCCACGGAAAAAGCAGTGGCGCATATCGCCGGGGTCAGTGGAGTGGGAGTCCGTGTCGTTGCTCTGCTCCTCTCCCAAGTGTGTCACCGTGTAAGAGGGCGCGATAAAGCTGGAGTCTGCGGTTAGATTGAGATGAAAGCGTTCTCCGAATGCATCAATCCTGTAGTGAAGCCGTAAACCGGACAGGTCATCGTTTAAACTCCGTCGTCTCCTTCTGTAGTGTAGTTTGTGGGGGAACGACTCTCCGAAGTCATTCACACGTAGCGGCTTGACAATTTCATACGATGACAGCTGCTTGATGAAGCTTTCTGCGCAAAAACGTCAGAGAAAGTTGGGACTGAGAGACAAAGCAATGGTAACAAATAGCCTAGAGCCTGTGTAACGGACTAAATGCAGATGCAGGCTGACAAACCTACCGGCTATCATGCTCAACCACCGCTAATAATGTTGAAACACATTTCAGCAGTATCTCTTAATCGTACTCGCAAGCCAAAAGAAAACTCTACCTTGTTTCGGATGCACCTGGTATTGCAGAGTCTCCCGGACAAAAGCTGACAGATGACACATTAGTCCAACCAGCCAGATTGCAAACTGCATGATTCCCTCGGCGAAGAAACCCGGGCTGTCGTCTCCAAGGCAGTACCTTCAATCTCTCTCCGAGCGGCTCCCCCTCTGCCTCTCCTTTCCCCCCGGCTTGTCAGCAGCAGGTCGTGGGATCTGTGGAGGCTCTCTGCAGCGCAAGTCTTGCAAAGTGCACTGGCCTCATCGCATTGCTCAACATACATCCACTGCCCTCTATAAAGGCGAACTATTTATGACACATTCATCCCCCCGACTCGGAAAAAAAAGTGCTGCCTAATGTTAATTGCAGTCTATACTGAAAGGAGGGATCAGTGCCAAGTAAGCTTTCCCTTAGCCATCCCTAGAACACCCCGTGCACCCTAAGCACTCACCAACTGCGAAGCAACGCCCCTACAATCTCGAGCCAATAGTGAGTGCGCCTCGGCCACCACACAAGGTACAGGCTGGAGTGTTGCAGTGCTGAGACCGGTCATGTTGCAAAAATCAGCCAAAACGATAAAACGAAGTGAAAGTCCGGTGATTTCTGTTTGTTTTCAGGCGTGATTCTTGCTATTTCGAGCTTTGTCACTCTCACACACACAAAGGCACACTCTGAGGAAAGTAAGCCACACTTTGAAGCTGTGCCATGCAGCACTAAATTTTCTTGATTCTATATTAGGCTGTTATTATAAAGAGTCGTGATGTAACTGAGATGCCAAACAACGAAGTCATATTGGATTTACGGGATAGGCTTCAAACCTAGACTGTTATACCGGCCAGGCCAGCATGCTAGCAGATAATAACTATGGCTGATAATATATGCATGGGTTTTATGGCACACACATACGAAGAAGCACATACAGGCTGGTCTCATTGCGTTCATAAACAATTTTTGCATTAAAAAAAAACTTTAAGGAATAGTTTATATTCATCTGTATTGCTCTTTTCAATGAACTCCAAGCCCCCTGCATGTAGCTATGTGGAAAATAATAAGGTAAGAAAACCCCAGCACACTGCAGAGCAGGTATCAGGGGCAACAGATATTCAACTAAATAAGTCAGATACAGCATGAACACACGACCTAGGGGTAGATGTGGGTTGCAAAGTGGCTGTGTGCAGGCTAAAGCACCCTGAACAGTGTGCCCCATATGAAATGAACTGGACCGTTAGCTGATGTGGGCTGGCATCGAGATCAGCTGATATGCGAAGACTGGCAGAGCTCGACTTGATCGCCTGTCTGAACTAACTTCATGCTTCATATTGTTTTTTCTCAGCTGCCAAATGTCAGCGAGCAGTGAGAAACACCTAGCAGTTAGCTGGTTTTCCTCAGAGTTCAAGAGTTTGTGTTGCTGATGGTCAGAAAAAAAAAATCAAACAATAACGAGCTGCTTGTTGAAATTGAAATATCTTATTTTATCTAATGATATACAAAGAATGTGATATATGTGTGTTTAACAGAGCCTTGACTGACCTAGGTCCAGCAACAAAAGTAATTAGTTAGTAGTAAAATAGCTTTGCACGTTTAAAGTAAAAGAGTATTTAGTTATATTTTAATTAACTCCCAACAAATAACAATTTTTAAGGAGTACTTATTAGGGAAAAATGTCAATATTAACACGTATTGACTAATATGTGAGATATTTTTAACTTACACATTGATATTATTAGCATCTAAAACTATTTAGTCTCAGCTGGAATAAAACAGACTATGCTGTGATGACTGACACTTTCAGCATTACTAACCTTTGCTTAAACAGCCAGAGATAATCAATGACTCATTGTAGCCAATAGCATCATTTGTCTGTGGGCAGGACAAAATATTCGAATGAGAACGGTCAGAACCTACTGTGGATAAATATGAATATACAAACACTGCTCAAATTTCAGTGTGAGTCAGATCATTAAGTTATTATTGTTGCTGCGCAAAGTAAGAGAAATCAAGTGAAATTAATGTGATGTAATGAATTTAATGAAGTTAAATTTAGTTGACTGAACAGCACGTTATGGAGCTGCAAACTCATCCCTGATAAACTAGGAACTCAGTGCGTACAGCTTCTTACATGTTTCATGGTATCAGCACTGTCTACACCAGTAAAAACCTGTAATACTACCATTTTAGTATTATTAGCTATACTGTATGTACATCTTGCTGAAGAAATATAACCTGTCCATTTGTGTTAGTGGGCGTGAATTTAAGCGCTTATTCAGCATCATATAAAAGGGGGAATAATTATTTGATAATTATTTGAATTCTAGCTCCCATAGATTGACTGTGTGTCCATGTGGGACAATCAGTCAACCAATTATACATACTCTTGATCTCAACTCGTTATGTGTATAAAGCACATCTGTCCACAGAATCAGTTTCTTTTATTCCAAGCTCTTCACCACCATGGCCAAGACCAAAGACACCAGGGACAAGATTATAGACCTGTTAGGATAACTGTTGCTATTATTATTTGAAAATGAAAGAAAAATAAAATGACTAGCAGTTGCTATTGAGCAGGAGCTCCGTGCAAGATCTTACCTCATGGGGTGAGGATGATCATGAGAAAGGTGGTGGATCGGCCCAAAACTATGGGTTATCGGGGGAGTTTTTAATGATCTGTTGGGACCACAGTCACCAAGGACACCATTGGTCAGTGATCTGTTGAGGGTAGTGTGTCACTCTCAGCCAGATCACTGAAGACAGGGTGTGGATGGATCTAGGGGATTTAGGGGTGGTTGTAGCTCAGGAAGCAGAGCAGGTCATCCACTAATCAGAAACTTGGCAGTTTAATGCCAAATATCCTTGGGCAAAATATTAACCCCAAGTTAAGTCCCATAAGAGTGTGAATGTGTGTGAATGTTAGATAGAAAGTACTTAAACTCTGAAAAAGATGCTTGTTTGAATTGGTGTGAATGGGTGAATGAGGCATATTGTATAAAGAACTTTGAGCACTCAGGTAGAGTAGGAAACAGCCATATGAGAACCAGTCCATTTACCATTTTCCAGCATGACAAAAACCAAAATATACCTACAGTGCTACAAAGGATTAGCTAAAGAAGAAGCCCAAAAAGGTCATGGAGTGGCCTAACAAGTCTCCAGACCTCAGTGCTATAGAAAATCTGCGTAGGGACCGGAGTTAGGAGTGGGCCAAAATCCCCCCTGAAATGTTGCAAACTTGGTGACCAACTTACCACTGTCTTACCACTGTGCTCCCAACAAGAGTTTCTCCAGCAAGTCCTAATTTAGCTTGATGATCAAACATTTTTTTCACTCAATGACATGCAAATCACTTTACTGTATAACATTTAAGTAATGTGTTTGTGTTTTGTTTTTAATTTTTGGTTGATATTCTATCTCTCTCCATTAAAATGAAACCACCATAAAAATTAGAGACTATTTAGTTACAACTTGTGAGAAAATCGTTGAGGAAATCAAAGCACAAAATAATGAGGATAGAAGGCATTATGAGCCATTCTTCACTGTCAGCTATTGGAGGAAGTGGATTTCCCTGGCTATGAAGTGGCCAGCTTCTCGTTAATCATTTGGGCACGTAAAGTGTTCCGCAAAGTTGATGGATGTGTGAAAGAAATCTTGTCCTTTGAAGACTAATGTCACAGCATTGTTAGTAATTAGACGCAGTGGTCTCACCGGAAACACTTTTGGATACCAAAAGCTGTTTCTTTGACACAAAACATCTAGTCTTCAAGTCACGGCTATTACTTTTTGAAGTCTCTCCGACTCTTCTCTTTCCCTCTCTTCCAAGAGCTTTTATTTCATCAACACATATCTGCTAACAGAGCGATGGTGTGGCTGGCAGTAGGCCAAAAAGAGGTTTGCCACAACTTTTTGATTTAATTGCATAATTTTTCACATATTACAATAAATGTAGAAAGAACTATTGCTCTTAACAGTCAGTCTAGGCTTCTGTTAAATGTGTAAGCATCTCAGATGATGAACGTTTTTGAAATAAACTTACACAAAAGAATGGAACAAGACCAAGAGCGCATCTGGAAAGAGGTCAAACTTCCCAATAAAAATGCAGGAATCACACATTCCAGTTGCTAAAAGCTGACAGTATTTTAAAAGAATAGTTACTCAGTGTTGAAGTCAGGCTGTCTAATTTGATTATGAATTTCAACCTTCTGGGATGAAGTTATTGTTATTTTCAGAAAAAATCTCTCCACTGTAACTCCTCTGATGCCTCCCTGATGCGTTATTCATTCACTCTTCAAACCTCCTGTGAGGCTTTTCAGTCCTCTTGTCCAGTCTCCCAGCTCTTTCACTGGGTATGCGCAAAAAAGAACTGAGTCTGAGACAAACCTTTTATGACAAGAAAAGCAGATTTACATAGTGACAGAAGAAACAAATTCTCTTATAAAATATTTGAAATGTTCAGCTTTAAAGCCACATTTAAAAAAGACTCATTTGGTGCTTAAATCTTCTATTTTTCCTAATTATATGTTTCAATTTTAGGGGGAAAGAAAAGACTGAGCTTGATTCTATGAAGAGAACGATAAGTCCCAGATGTGCAGCTTTCTTATACTGCAACAACAACTGTATGGCACACAGGTGCCAGTGCCTCTAGCTATCACTTTAACACCTCTTCATCCGCCCATCCACTAACCAACTTTTATAATCTATGGTGCATTTTAGAGTTAGCCACATGACTGCACTAAATAGCTTATTTAGGTTTAGTCTAGCTGCTCATGTGCTTGTTATTCCAGACAGATGTTTTGGCTAAACATCTGCAATATCTGCGTAGTTTCCTGCTCAATATCTGCACATGTCAGTATTTTGTATTTTGTTCTGACACTGATTTATGTCTTTAATTCTTTCGCCCTTGGAGGCCTAGCAGGGGTAAACCTTGTTTCTCTTTTTTTGATCTGATCAATTTCTGTAATTTCAGACTTGCTTCCAGAACAAAATGACTTGGTCTACATAATAATTTAGTGATCAGCTTAACCATATAGGTTCAGGTTCTTGGAAAAACCCTGGATCTATACCAGTGGTCATCAAACCACGTCGTGATTGATATATTCTGAGGTGGCAAAATTCATCATTTGTTACAGGGGAGGTTGTCAAATGCTGTTTTTATAGGGAAAAGAATGCAGCACCATTATCCTGTTTCTTTTTTTTTTTCTTCAAAGTAATCTAATTTTTAATTCAAAGGTACATGTGGGTCAATATACATTGAGAAAATAAATGACTGACATATACAGATGAATATACTGCTAAAACAAAAACATAAAATCTTTCTGTAAGCTGAAGAAATAACGAAAAATAAAGATACTGGTGCATCCTCAGCAGATTTGGAGCTCTGCAAGAATCCTTACACTCTACAAAGTACTTCTTAGTTATAGTGTAGACTAATCAAAGACAGCAGTGGAAGCTCACCAACATGTCAGGTGATTTATCAACCAAAGTCTGAACTCCCCTCCCCTCTCTGCTGTACCCCAAACTTGAGCAAAGCCTAAGCTTGAAAGCTCAAGCAGTTCCAGAGCCGCTCTGCCTCTCATGGGTCGCTGGTTTTGAACTCTGCAGTCATAACAGTGATCTATACCTCCTGATAAACATCGGGGCCTTGCCTTTACCAGCCTCTTCTCGTGGTGTTGCAACCTCTTCTTTATTTGACACATATTTGCACATGTAAGCGGTGTCAAGTGCAGAGATTGTAACATGACAACAGAGAATGAGTTTCTCCATGATAGTTCACAGTATCCTTTATTGTTGTGTAGTGTTGCACTGTCTGCTGTTGCACTGCACGCGTATAATGAACTCTTATCACTGTACTATAATTAACATGGCGATACTGAATCAGCTCAGAGGAAAATTCAATAAAAAGTCACTGGGAGGTGGATAGGGGAGTTACTGTGTCCCTCAAAGAGTTAGCATAACACACTGAGAACGCCATCCCCCGTCTGTGACCATTCAGGTGTTTCTCATGGTGCAATGATCAAGAAGCTCGGCCACCTGAGACTTGTGTCAGCTTGCACTGCAGATTAGTCCC
>VUQG01016446.1:2836-14051 GCA_015106755.1 Etia nguti | reverse complement strand
AAATTTTTCCCCCCCCCCCCCCCATTTCCTCAACGCAGCTTCATAAGGTGGTGAATTCTTAGTTCCGTTTAAACACACCAGTCTGTCAACTTTTTCCCTGCTCTCAGTGAGTGAGGCATTGTCTGCCTCAGCTCAGCAGACAGCTGTAAAACAATGTTAAAGCACACTATGTCACCACTCTCCTGAGGGCTGACTCACCATGAATTATCTTATTATGCCAAAAAAGCAAACCCCAAAAAAGGATTCTTGGTTGCTGAAATAAATCAGACAGCAAGGGCTTTAATTTCACATTATAGCAATGGTTGCAAAGCTAAAAGAGTGAAAACATGGTGAATTCTTGCTGTTTTACAAGTACAGATTTTGTATTTTGATGTCCTCTTTTCCATGGTTGGGACACTGTGTTTATAACTGTGCTGCTGAGCTCATTACATGTCAAGCAAACGACTAACAAGGAAGGCTTGGACTGCACTGTATAAGAAAACAGTCAGCCTAATACCAGATCCAGTCTCTGACTTCCTAACACTCTTTTTTCCAATAATAGAAACTGTCTGCTTCCACACTCTAGTTCCACTGACTAGTAAAGAGCTTAAGCAAACAGGAGTGAGACAAAGCATGTGTCTTTAAGTTAGGAGAAGGGTGTTGTCAAGGTTAAGGTCTGCTGCCATAAAGGCCAAATTTAATTCCTCACATGATTGTATCAATTACGCTAAAATGAGAAGGCAAATCATACAGCTGAGTGAAGTGAGATCATGTTTAATGGCGAAATTGACTTTAAAAAGATCAGACACCAGGGAGGTGTCATAAACTGCAAAAAGACATCATACTAATAAGTGTTATGGTGAGCAGATGATGATCTAAACAGAAGGCATTCGACCGTTTCACACCCGTGGTGTATCCGGTGTGGCCACGCTCACAACAAGACACTTGCGACACGGGTCATGTGACTATCTTCCTGATTAGATTTCACCGAGAAATGTATTCCCTTTTTTGCACTTGTCAACAGGCAATCGTGCATCCACACCCCTCAATAAAAATAGTGGGTGTTGATTTCTTTTGACAGCTGGCCACACCAGTGTTGATTTATTTTATTTCTGAAAAATGTCTTTGTCCACTGTGGCAAATGGAAATAGCATGAATGTGTTAATTCAAGCTCAGCTTTTTAACCCTTGTTGTTTGATCAGTGGGCAAGAACTAGCATTTTAGCATCGACCGCTAACATTTAACGCAGCCATCAATCTGCCATCTGATACCATACCATGACCAAATGCCACACTGTTCACCAGTAACCATCATGTTTTTCTTAAAATATGACTAGGATGCTAAATCCTGACCATTCCAACTGCAGAGGGTAATTTACAGAGTACAATCCCCAAGAGCCACAGACAGGACAACTGCCCTACTATTTGTGACCAGCAACCAAAATAAGAGTGAGGTTGGGGTGAAAATAGATAACATGCCTGGCCTGGGGGTTCTCCACTTCCATTATAAACAGCCAAAACTTGAACCTGCCTTTGGAGAAAAACTGTCATGTTAGACAAAAAAAAATGACAGCATGAGGGAAGATTGACTGGTAAAATAAATACATTAACATACACTACATTAAGAAGATTGCTAGCTTGCTTCAGTGCTCTATTGTCTTATTGACAGGAAACTGAGTACTTGCCAAGTCCAGTTTGGATTTGAGAGACAGACACCTTTTCAGCAAAGCTTATAGTCAAGGCCAGATCAAGGAAGCCTTAAACATCCCTTATTTATGCTGCTATAGGCTCCGGCTGCTGGGGGATTTCCCGTGTAGTGAGCACATCTCCTCCTCTTTCCTGTGTGTTCTTTTCTGTGTTTTTTTTATGTCACTCTTGCATGACGTGAATTTTTGTTTTGAAATTTTTGTTTTAAATGACATTTAAATGAATTTAATAAAACTGAATTAACAGCACCATGTTGCAAGTAAACCATTCAGACAGATAACAAAAACTGCTCAGCAACAGCAAAAGGCCAAAAAAGATCAAAGAAGACACTAAAGGGTATGATGACAGAATTATTTCCATGGTTAACAACCAAGTCACGAACACACTTGAGAAGGTAGGCGTCATTTTCACAGTCTAGAATCAAGAAACACCTTCATGAAAACACATAGGATTTCCACAAAGTGCAAGCATAGCACATCAAATCTGTCAAAGGTGGTGAAAGAAATGTTATGAAATGGGTATGTATGGCTGCCAGTGGACCTGGGCAACTAGTGTTTATTGATGATGTGACTGCTGACAGAATCAGCAGGTTGAGTTGTGAAGTGTACAGGGGCTGTGCTCTCTGCTCAGATTCACCAAAATGCCACAAAACTGATCAGGCAGTCCTGCACAGTGCAAATGGATAATGACCCAAAGCATACTGCAAAAGCAAACCAAGAGTTTCTGAAGGCAAAGAAATGAGATATTCTTCAATAGCCAAGACAGTCACCTGATGTCTACCAAACAGAGAATGCTTTCAGTTATTAAATACCAAACAGAATGCAGAAAGACCCAAAAATAAGCAGCAATGAAGTCTGATGTAGGAAAGAGAGAAAGCGGATATTCGCAGTTGTGGCACTGATTGTCTTTGAGTGCCGTTTTAGGTTTTGTCAATTCAGGTACTCCCTGAGAAGACCTGCCCATAACACTTCGTCACAGATCAAATCTTTCATTAAATGTGTAATATAATGAAAGATCTTCCAACCAGAATCATTTTAGTATTAGGGGATTTGTTGTTAAGCTTTATAAAATGAGACAAAGGAAAAGAAAAATACTTGGGATTAAAATTTGATCTGTACTGTTGGTAAGTCCAGTCATCGATTTTAAATCATTTTTTTCAGAAATAATACCAGGATTATTGAAGGCCACAAGTTGTACGTGAGACATGGCAAATCATTTATAAGCTTTGACAGTGTCAGTCTGTCTAAAGCAGGGCTCATCCTTTTACACACCCGCTGAGCTCACTGCTATTCGACACTCACACAAAAAATCACTTTGCTTTTCGCCTCATTTCATTCCCTCACAGAAGGATTAGGGCCTGGAGCATAAAAGTGTTGCACAGACATAAACACACATGCACACAGCTTTCCGCCCCCCTTTTTTTTAAACCTTCTTTCTCAGAGACCAAAAACCTATTTTAGTTTAGAGTAAGATACTGTTTCATTGAGCTAAATTCTTAAAACAATAGTTGGATGAAAAGAAAGACTAAATAAAAAGCAAGAGCCACCAATCCATTGGTTCAGTTTATCATGCAGACTGGAAACATAAGTAAACAGCTCGCCAGGCTGTGTGCAAAAGACCCAAAATCCTACAGGCACCTCATTTATTTTGAAATTTAATCCCAATTTTTATAATCCCAGCTGAATTTCTGGCTCTGAATAAGCTTAAAATGATATGGCATTAACAAAGTTCAGAGCCAAACTGTTTATTATAAACATATCTTAACATCTTTTGTGCTTCTCCTTATTTAGTTGTGAGGATCCTGTCCTTGAAAACACACACACTCTGCCTGAGTCGGTTCTGTCAAACCAGGCTTTCACTGAGCCAACGTGTCCGCTGATGAAGACCTGGTTCTTTCACAGTGAAAGATGTCAGCTTTTTGTGAGCCCGGGAACCTTACAGGCACAGATAGCCTGCTCTCTGAGATATTAGGAGGTCTAAAATTAGTGTTATCAAAATGCTTCATGATAAGAAAGCCTGAGAATTCACACTGCACACTGGTAGTCACTTCGCTCACAACCCTCTGCTGCTCTTTGAGTAGCTTACACCGTGAGCGAGCAAGATAGAAAGAGATATAACAGACAGACTGTTTAAACCTCGCTGAGAGTTCTCCATCAAGGAAGGCACCATATAGTACACAGGTCAACCTTACAGTTATGCACTATATAAGGATGCTAGCAAACTCAATAAAACTTTACCAGCACTAATAGCATTACAACCGTGCACTAATATAACCTTGTGACTACCAAGTGGTCAAGTGTTTTCAAGCATTTAACACTCCACAGAAGTGAGCTTGAAATTAAAGCCCTGTGCTACCAGTGGAGCCCACATTCATCATGTGTATCCAGTGTCTGAGACATTTGGCTATGTACCGACATTACTATCTTAAACATTAATAACATTAGCTTCGCATTTTCATTCATTTTATTGATATAAAGGAGAGGCCATGATAAGCAGTAGGCTACAGGACTGTAGCACATTACAGAACTTGCATTTATTTTTATGTGTTGTGATAGTACTGAAAAGCTAGTATCGAATCTATATTGAACATTTTTAAACAATGACTAAACTAAAACAAGTAAACCCAGTAAGAAAACTTAATGAACTCAAGCCAAAATTCAACAACAAAAGAGAAAGAACCCCAAAATATAATAATTCTGTCAATCACTTCCTCTCTTCCACACTGAGACTACCTATAGCCAAAAAAGAAAAAAAAAGAAAATGGGTTCAACACCTGGAAACTGTCCCCTTTTTATACGTTATCTCGAGACACAAGTAGACAGCCAGTCTCCTTAGCTCGTGGAATCATGTAATCTTAATGTGCATGTGCTTACTTGTCTGTGTGCATGTTCGTGTGTGCGCTTTATATGTGCTTCACTTCTCGCTACAACAAGGTTAAAATCTGATGTCAGATATTGTTTGCGACCTTCATCATATACACAACTTCAAAGCCCTTGAATCTGCAAATCTAATCTTGATTGCACACAGTGCAGCGAAGCGCTCAATTCTCCATGCGTTCATTTTAACTTGCAATTGTGTCAAGTATTCCCACGATTTGATAACGGATACATTTGGGCAAAAAACAAAACAAAACCCAGAAATAAACATGAGACTTTTGCAAATGCACAAAAGGACGCGGAACAATTGTTTCATAATGGGAAACTTTATTTTTCCTTTATTGAGCAAACTTAAGAGATCCAACATAATCCAAAACAGATAGCGGTGATTGAGCACATGAACACAAAACAATTTTATGATTACACACCAGTTACCTCCAACAGAACACAGAATTCTGTCAGATGTGTGAGCTATGACCTTTGGCTTGGTCGTGACATCAGAGACACAAAAGAAAAACGCTCTGCACCCCCTTCCTTCCTTTTGCCACCCTTATCCATACTTCAAGTGGAAGAGAAAAGGTGGGGGGGCAAAAGGGACTGGATCAAATTCAGAACAGTGTAAATCCTATGGCATGAGTCCATGAAGCAGTCCTCTGGAGGAGGATGATGTTTGGGGGATTAGCCCCAGTACAGGTGGTCTTCATTTAGCCTTCTACCCCCATCAGGGGGCCTGTGAGCTGCTGTAAGAGCTCAGCACATGGTCATCACAGCTTCCATCCGGTTCTGATCTCTTCTCTACCCACTTCGACTATGTGCTTTATGGTGGTATCTACCTGAGCGTTGCAGCTCATAAAACATGGCTGAATCTGTATTAAGCATGACAGGAACCATGATGGACTGCATTTTCCGTCATGTCGTCTGCGGTTTTGCAGCTGTGGGGTTAGATTATTACTGTAAAAAAGCAAAAAAGGAAATATAAGTGGTACTTTTCATGTGTAGTGATATATTTTTGTAGAAAGCTACTGCATTTGTATTTTATTTTTTTATGAAACCACAGACAGTTTCACATAGATTAATAACAGAGGAAGTGAAGGAGAAGACGAACATGACAGCAATCAGTTCATTGTTAACAATGAACTAAAAAAGAGGCCAAACCTAGGTCAGACTTCATTATGAGTTGCCCACTATACCAGGTCCTGAAACAAGTCTTCCAGGTATTATCCCTCTGCTTGTTAGAGTCTGGAGTTGTGTAAACAGGTCTAAATGGCAGGGAAGTTGCTGAAGATCTGAGAGTACCTCTGATCAAAGGAACATTTACATGCAGCCTGTGTCAGTGTTGTGCATTTCCCAGAGTGAGATGACAGACATAGATGTGTCTGGTGTGGTTCTTTCAGAACCTTCCTGCATTTCAACAGCTTCTGTTTGCACAAAAACCATGGAAAACCCACTCACCTGCACCTATAGCTCATACAATACCTCACATGGACTCGAGGCCACTACTGTATATGTTCTTAAAGACGCATAAATGCTGATATTTCAAAGAAACACTGTACACAGTTCTTTATAATGTGTGAATTCTGAAACTACTCCATGTCAGCTATCTGCACACATGATGTGTTGACAGACAAATTCTCTGTTATAAATTTTTGTGAGTTAAGATACCTTTTTCCTAGACTTTGTTCCTAGAACAAAGAAATGAAAGAGAAAAAAAAGAGGAAGGGTGAAAGAGACAGAGCTGATGGGGTTGGGAAGCTCAAGACAGCTTCCATGGTCAGCAAGAGCTGTCTTTTAAAATCCCCTTAACAAAAAAAAAAGAAATTGGGCAAAGTAAATGTCCTTCCAGGAAGTCCAAACTCGGAGTGATTTTGCAGATTATTGTTCGAGGTGACACTGCATGAGAGCTCTTTTGGATGGGCTGCTTGCATGCAGTCCAATCCCGAGGTAAAGGGACCACCCATTAGCTGTGTCTGAAGAAATGCCCATTCAATTTCTGCTCCTATTCACAGACCTGCCTGTCTCTCTGGGCTTGCTCCTACACAGGGATTGTGTGACTGTGGAGTTGGGGGAGTGACAGAGTTTCTAAAAGCAGTGGTCTAGGGAATGAAGTCTGGTTGCTGTGAGCTGCCGAATAGGCCAGAACAAGTCGGAGTCGAGGGGTTTCCTGCTGCGGGAGAGCACAGCTTTGATTCACCATTCAGCTCCGCATTCGTGCCCCGAAACAACCGACAGCCGAAACCCCAGGGGCCGGGCTCGGTGAGAGGAAAGGTTAGCGCATGTTGCGCATGGTGATGGCAGTGACATTGACAATGATGCCAGGACAACGTGGCAGCAAGCAGCTGTATGGGAGGTGACAGAGGGGTGAGGAGAGAGGTTGAGTTTTGTTCTACTAACAAACTTCTTGGAGTGTTTGAGTGAAAAGAGCAGACAGAAGTGTGCAAGCATAAAAGCTGTGTTTTTAAATTCTCTGTCTGTGTGTGCACACTAATGTGACTTTTTTGTAGGCAAAACATTATATCTATATAAGTATATACCTACCACTTTGTAATTAAAAAGTTCATTCAGTTCATTTGAAAAGGGTATTTACGTCTGGCTTTGTCATTGTCCTAATAAGTGCTGTTGAGGTTAAAGGGCAGATCTGACACAGGCCTCATGGCTCCAGCAGATACAATCAAGCCCACCTGAGTTCAGCTTCACACGTCTGCTTCATATTACCGTTGACCGCATCTGACAATGTGGCTCACATTATGGGATGCTCCACAGTGCTGCGGTGAGATCGGAAATTGATTCAGATAATGCGCATTAAAGGGAATGACCTAATTACTTGGCAATTCGTGAGCAACGCCAGCCTCTCAGAGATCACCTTGGAAATAGACCCCACTGGTTGTTAGTGCATTTTACTGGGTGTCCCCTATGAAAAATTGAATTTCCTTTGATAGATTACCAAGCTTTTGTAAGGTTTCCTTCCCCTTGGAGTGAAGCCAAAACTACTCTGTAGGTTTGTGTTACAGCTCAAGCAGCTGAGCGCACAGCAGGCCAATCCGAACTCACTTTCACAATCAATAAGACATCAAGAACTGGTCTCAGGGAAAGAGAGAGGCTGAGTGGTTGTTTATTCTGTCTTCCACCTACAGCACCAATTGTCCCGTTACAGGAAATCCTCAAATCCTGAGATCAGATCATAAAAGTATCATCAGATATCAAGCTTTCCATTGCTATAGACTTTTTCTCACTTGACTAAAGATATTTAATTGATCCAGTTCTTTTCATATTCTGCCACACTGTAACTACATGTTTCCTGGGCTGTCATTGTAGTTTAAATTGATGCTTAAATGCCCTGTTGTTTAAAAAAAGAACAACTTCTTCCACAGGACATGGACACTGCGATTTTATCAGCACTGGCAAACAAGTAGAAACAAGCCCCTACACACTGAGTTGACTTTTGCCATTAGAATAAAAACATACAATACCTATAGTAGATGCACAAAAATGCGCAAATGCATGCGCAGTTTGTACAAACACAGTGAATGCAGACAGACTGTTCTTGCACCGCAGTAACACGCTACATGTAAACTGCATCAGAAAAGATGATATGCAGCACCTCCACTTTGAGGATGACTTCAGTGAACTGGGGTACCGAAGGTCTGCGTCCAATTAAGTTGGGGTTTTTTGTTGTTTTTTTAATGATACGTGCAGAGTCGGCAGAAAACTCTTCCCTTAATATTGCCAATCCCATCAGAGAAGAGGCTAAAAAACACAGAACACCGCCCTTCTCCTTGAGCTTGATGGGGCCCAGAGAAGGAGGCCCCAGAATGCTGATAACTCCCCCCACTATTCACCAGTACTCTCGGTTCATATTTTTGTGGAGGTCCATTGACTTTCTCCTTTTCAGTCTCCCTTTAATCCCTGGGTCTGTATCCTCAGTGGCTTTCTACAGAGGGGCTATTATTCGGGGCCTTATTACTACGCCCCTCGCGGCTTATCTCCTTCCTGGTGACAGTCTTTTCAAGCCTCTCCCTAATGACCTGGGGAAGCTCACATGCTCAACTTCCCAGGGCTGCGGGGCCTCGCTGATGTCAGAGGGGATGGCCCCCATGCAGGGGCTCCTGGTGCTGCTAAAGAAGAAAAGAGAGAGAGAGAGAGAAAGAGAGGCAGGAAACAGCCCTCCAAAGCCTCCATCACACATCTTTACACTTACCCTCTACCTTATGTCTCGTCACGCAGGTGGCCAAGGCAAACCTTATGTACAGGAGGATTCTCTGAAGTGAACCTCAGCTTCCCAATCCTGGTGTCAGAGTCCATTCAGGCTGTGAAGATGTGGTATCTGTGTTTATGATTCTTATCTACAGTGTCAGAATTGCTTCACCAAGGTGGTATCAGAAAAAGTGCTGTGAGGTTAAAGGATCCAATCTTCCTGTTAATATTCAAAAGTGGTCTGCTGGCACAGACTATGTTACGTTCTGTATTCTTGAGCCTTGATTAAAAGTCTGCTAAAGCCAACCATTCATCTTTGTCACAACAAGTGAGGGGGGTTGAACTGCATGTATATGAGCGAACGTTTTCCATTCTCCCAACATTTTCTTTTCCCAAGTAAATCAAGACTGGAACTCCAGCTGGGACCTCATGCTAAATTGGCTCAAACTCCATTCAGCACGTTCAAAACATTGCAGTAATATCACGCGCGGAGGCTATTAAAGCACAGAAACCTCCAGCCATTTGTGGATCAGCTCGTTCATTCACACGTGAGTTCAATTCACGCAAGTGCCACAGGAATCAGTGAGGAGGAATGATCCCTCTTTTAGGTGATTGTGAGCGAACATGGTATCCTACTGGTGTACCTTTTAATTATCACCCCCCCCCCTGCCTTTTTCCTTGTTAAACCTCATGGTGTCTTTGGAAAGGTTCGAAAAGGACACGGCAGGCCATTAGGCTTTCCTGTGAGACTGGCCTTCCCATTAAACAATAAGCTGATTACAATTCGGTCATCGGGACAGACACACTGATGTATGGTATAGAAAGAGATGATGGGAAATGTGGCACAGGTGTCTTCCTCCTTCCTCACATGGCAGGCAGGCCTGTCACCCCGAGGCAAAGAGGAAACAACAGTCTTTAGTGTTTGGTTTGCATCTCCGAATCATAAACTGTTTAAGAGTTTGGGAAACATGTTGAGCTGGTCCAATTAAGAAAGTAATGACTTTAGTGAAGCCATTTACAGTGCAAAGGGCTGGAGACATGCAGGGAGCCCTGGAGGAGTTAACAGAGTCATCTGCTAAGCTTTGCCTGTGTTGCCCTTCTTTTTTTCTTCTTTTTCTATTCCCATCCGGCCCATCTGAAAGGCTGTAAATAAACGTACCTTAGTACTTCTGCTATTCACTGAGTGTGCTAGCCAACATCTAAATACTAGTATGTAAACCTGGGTCCTATTTTGTTGTAAGTATGGGATATGTACAAGCATGTAATGTACTTTTTACTGTAACCAAAATACACATTACTCACATGAAACTTTTTCATCCACCAAAATGGTCCTCTCAACAGACGACTGTGGAAACCATTTGAAGCAGCCCATTGCTGCCCTTTAACCCTTTGCTTTGAGTTTTCTTTTAGCCACACTTAACTTACTTTTAATTACGCCAAAACACTTACCCTCCCCCATCTCCATCAGCAAGGTAACTGAGGAAACAGGAGAATGTCCAGACACTGAGGAAAAGAAAGAAACCAAATGCATCAAGATCTGTCTGAGTGAAGGTAGAGACCAGAATCCTACCACACACCCAGAATTTCACATCCTACAAATAAGGTTTTATTAAAAAAAAATGTTCAGTGCTGTTATTTTCTTTAACAAAAACGAATGACGTGGGCATCTAAAGTGGCTATTAGCTGCCTTCAAATTTAGATTTACGTTAGTAGCATCAATTTGAAATGTGGTTTAATTACGTGAAAAGCCAAAAACAGCACAAAAACATGATCTGTTTTCAGTAAACAGACACAACATCTTTAGACTAGTCCTAAATGAAAGTTACATACAGCATAGTGTTGTCTTAATCCCGACAAGTCAGCAGCATATCCTGAGATCACACAGAGTGTTCCTGTCCCCTGGGACAGACTTCGCTCTCTTGTTTATGCATCCTGACAACTCAGTTAAGCCCAAATAAAGACCCAAGTACTCTGCTGCTGCATGGTAACAACTGGCATCAAAGGGAAAAGGGGTGTAAAAGGGGCTGTGATGATAATGGAAAGTGTTTTGACATCCAGGTTTAAGTAATTATTGGATTTAGATAAGAGGGGAATTCCATCTGATGTGAGGTAAAACAAACAAAACAGGAGATTGCAAATTATTCCACCAACAGCAGAAGTCCCATTGTAGCCTCAGGGTAGTGTAACGCACTCACATTACATCATGGATGTAAACACAGGTGGAACAATGGAAAAATGCATGTAGCTACAGTGCTATAAAGCCCAGCGGCCTTCCTGCAGGGTCAGAATTGGGGCAGAAGGGTTTTATCGCAGCACAGAAGTATAATACTGCAGTGGATTGTCAGCGAATGAATATGTGGCTATGAGACGTTCCTGAAACCAAACCGACTGTGACTCAACTTGTTCCACATCCTCTACTTCTGTGTGTTCTCTAATTAGAAATGTAACAGCAAAATATAACAT